>JAULBW010007431.1:0-15661 GCA_032358265.1 Vaucheria bursata | reverse complement strand
TACACCAGGAGCCGGTCGGAGCGTTTCACCCAGTGCCCGACCAGTTTGCCCCCCTGATAGATCGGGACCTCGCTCCCGTTGAGAGCCCGGTACCGGGCCTCGTCTTCCAGGGCGACGGACGAGTCCTTCTGCGCCTGGGCAAACGCCTGCCGATACGCCTCCGAGTCCCGCAGGGCGTGATAGTGCGTATCGGCCGACATCTCGAGCAGCTCGGCAGCCCGCAAAATGGTCCCGGTGGCCCGGTAGGCGTTGAGAAAGGCGGATTGGGGTTTGGAAAGTTCGTTCGGCATCACTGATCTCCAGGAAAGGAAAGTTCCGTTTCCCATCAATCGGCCGCCCCTTCCCCCCACACCGGCCCGCAACGCAAGCGAGGGACTCCCGTCTCATCACACGTCGCCCCTGGCTGCTGCGGTGAACCACCTCTCAATCGGAACGACGCCATCTCAGTATCAAGAGCGGAAATGACAGCGTCATCACCCCTCGCGTTCGCCTCCATCCGTCCCGTGCAGGGAACCCTTGGGCGAGCCGTACGCACGACGGACGAAACGGACGACCGATTCAGGAGACAACGCGAGAAAGCGGCTGCGGATGGCGGAGCCACCGCATTAACGCTCACTTGCGCACCGGCAGCGCGCAGAGCTGGAGGTGCGGCGACTTTCTGACCAGGTCGCAAACCTACGGGGAGTCGCCCGGATTACGGACGGTCGGCTGGCTCCACTCGACTTGCCTCAAGGCGACTTTCCAGACCCCCGGTAGCCCGCACCCTGCCGGGGGATTACCCTCCCTGAGTCGAGGGGTTTCTCCATGGGCCGAATGATGAAGATCTTGCGATGGATGCTGCGGTGGTGGTTGCAGTGCCTCATCTTCGGTCTGCTTGCTTTTATGGTGTTCCAGAACGCTTGGCGATATCGCCCGCTGGACACGACTGACGCGAAACTCATTGGCACCTGGTCGCGTGATGCGGACCCCAACTACCAACTTCGCTTCAGCAGGAACCGCGTCGCGTGGCGCCGACGAACTGACTCGGATCCTCCTGTGCCTAATGAAGAATCCGAGCCCCAATTCAACTACTTGGCATACTGGTCCACCTCAGGTACGTCGCTGGACATGCAGTACAGCCGAGAGCGTAGGACGCTCCAACTCGAGTTCGACGGCCCTGACAGAATGAGACTCGACTCTGACGGGTACACCCGGACTTCGAATTGACAGCAGGACCGTGGCAGCTGATCGACCAGTTCCAGCCGTTTGCCTCAAGGCGACTGACACCACCACCACCGGAATAGATGGGGGAGGTGATACTGAGGAAGCCCCTAAGGAGACCCGGCTGATGCCCATCCCTCCATTCCCCAAAACCCCGAACAAGTGGTACCCGCCTGTTCGCTGGACCTTGCTCACGATGGCCAACCTGGCCTGTCAGGGCGCTCTCCTCATCTGGTTAATTCTCGCACGCAAGGATGGCTTTGATCTCCAGGTTCATTACTTCGTCTGGATGTCCCTCGGGTTGCCGTTGTCGCTCCTCCGGGCCTTTCTGCCTTCAGATTGGTTCGCCGTCTTTTGGGTGGTGGTGATGTTCGTCAACCCAGTGCTGTGGGCCACGATGATCGAACTGGGTCTTCGCCGGTTCGTTGATCCGCCGAAGGATTCCGATACGGGGTGAGTGGCACTGCCGGAGGAGAAGGTGTGCCACTGGCTCTGCCAGTGCCAATGTGCGAGCAATCCAGGGAAGGCTGTTTCGGGCGAGTGAGCGGCTATGCGGCGAATGAAATCGAGACCACGCAAGATTCGCGTCCAGGCGCCCTTTGTCTCCCATTGATGACCTTTCGGACGTGGAAGTCGATCGGCACTGGCAGAGCCAGTGGCACACAGTCATCCTGTCGACAGTGCCACCCCGCCGGCCGATTGCACCGGTCTTGAAAACCATCGGGCACAGGGCTAGAACGGGCTGAGTTTCTAGTCTTTTTGTTGACGGCGTGCGATCCAGGGCCGAATCGCGAAACCGTCAGAAACACAGCGAAAACCTGGCAAATCTTTCGTGTCGGGTGTCAATGACACCTGAGGGGGCTGCATCATGATGCGAGACATCTCAGTTGTTCGTGGGTTGCTGCTCGAAATCGAAGGGGGGCGAAGCGGCGACTACTTCGGGTATGACGACTCCAAGTTGGGCCTATCGAAGTCCGACTTCGACGAGTACATGCGACTCTTGGAGATGGACGGGATGATCTACAATCTCATGGTGAGCCTGAGCGTCGGATCATCAGAGTGTGAAGGGCTGACCCCGAAGGGGCATGACTACTTGGAGAAGGTTCGCTCGGACACCATATGGAATGCCGTCCTCGAGAAAGCGAAGGCAACGGGAATCACCCTCACGATCTCGGCCGCGTATGCGATGGCAAGGATGGCCCTCGAAGAGAAGCTGGGCATCAAACTCTGAGGCAGAAATCATGGCAATGAAATTCGTCTGCCCGAACTGCCGCTACATCTTCCGGGTGCGGAGCGCTAACACGAGATGCCCGAAGTGCGGGAACCAGCCGAGCCAGGACGAACTCAAGATGGCTGCGATCCTCGGGCTGATCGCGATGGCGGTCGTGATTCTGATCGTGGGATTTGCAAAGGGGTGGAAGTGATTGCTGAGGTGGCGTCAATGACGCCCGCGACTCCCGCCGCCCGCGTCCCCTCCGCGACGACCTCTGCGGTGACGCGGACGGAGTCGCCGGCGTAGAATTGCCGCGCGGTCCGCTTCTGAACAGGGGCAGGGAATGCACGCGCGTGATTTTGCAGGTGTGCGAATCGCGATCGGTTTGATTCTCACAGGGACGGGGTTGGCCATTGGGGCCGGGCTGTACGGAGTAAAGCGCCTGGACAGTCGAGAGATGCAGCTTGCCGTCGTCCTCACAGTGGTCGGGATCTCTTCTGCCTGGGGTGGCGTGCGAGACCTTTGCGATAGGGATCGCAGCGGAGAGCCTTCCGGTACTCCGGGAGATCGCCGGGGGCCACCGTCGATCGATGGGTGACTGTGTGCCACTGGCTCCGCCAGTGCCGATCGACCCGGCAGACCAGAAGGCAATCATTGGGAGGCAAAAGGGCTTCCGCTGGGTGTCCCGGGTTGGCGTACTCGGGGGGGTGGCACTGCCGGAGGAGAAGGTGTGCCACTGGCTCTGCCAGTGCCAATGTGCGAGCAATCCAGAGAAGGCTGTTTCGGGCGAGTGAGCGGCTATTCGGCGAATGAAATCGAGACCACGCAAGATTCGCGTGCAGGCGCCCTTTGTGTCCCATGGATGACCTTTCGGAGGTGGGAGTCGATCGGCACTGGCAGAGCCAGTGGCACACCGTCATCCTGTCGACAGTGCCACCCCGCCGATCCATCTCATGGCGGCTCTCTCTGCAAGATCTCTCAGGGGCTCCCTCAGTATCACCCCCCCCATCTACTCTCACGGTGAAGCTGGTCGATCAGCGACCGGCGGCGCTGCGTCGGGGACGCGGTAGAACTCACCGATGTCTAAGGAGAATTGATCGGCCCCGTCCCACGTGACCTCGAACGACCGCGGAAATATGAGCAGGGTGACGTAGGTCCAAAACCGATCGGACCATTTCCAGGTGGGGTTATCGCGGATCGAAACCTGGTACTTCAGTGAGAGGGCATTTTCCGACGCACTCCATCCGGCGATCTCCCGGCCGTCCATGAAGACGCGGCGATCAGCATGGAATTGGACAACCGGTCCAGAGGGATCGGAAATGGTCCATTCGCCGACGATCGCCATTTCGGAAGCATTCAGGGGGCGGAACTGCCAAGCGAACGAACCGCATCCCAGAACGAGAACGACGGCGAGAACCACCCACGTCCATCGGCGACGCTTCTTGACGGATTCGGTCATCCAGCCCTCCCCGGGTGAAGCGTACTCGTCCCGCGGCGGAGCGGGCTACCGAACCCGTGACAGCGGTGCTGGAGCCGTGGTAGCGTATTCGTTGGGGAGGTTCAGCATGACCGATCATCCGGACATGACGCCGAGCGAAAGAGAGTTCCTGTGGGCGACGCCTGCCGGGGGGCTCGACCCTCTCGAACTCGCCGCCGTTGAAACTCTGCACGTCGCGAGGTTGATGGAACTTGGCCTCTTGAAGTCTCGCAACGGGCGGCTGGTGGTGACGAGTCCCTGTGAACAGGGCAGCGACGGGTCGGCCACGCGTGATGCATCGGTGGATCTGGTCTAAGTCTACGGCTCCTCGAGGATCGTCCACTCGATCGGGTGTTCGATGAAGTACGAGAGCACTCTCTTGATCCTTGGATCACCCTCGGGGAAGGTGAACCGGCACCCGATCTCCAAGCCGATTCGGAACAGCTCGATCTCGTGCTCGATGTGCCAGACGTCGAGCCAGTTCAGGAGAAATTGAACAGCAGAATCTGACTTAGCGCAGGCGACGATGGTAGACACGGCGAGCGGGGAGGAAGGCGAAGCGGGTCTAAATCACCCCGCGATCCCTGCGGGGCTGCGAGAACGAGCCCTCCATGCTCGCTGCCTGACCCGCCGAACAGGATATTGATCGCTGTCCGCCAGTCCAGCCAGGAAGGGGCCGCTGCATCGAAACGGTTGGCGCGAGTCTCGCGGTTTGCTTTAACTGTCAGGGGCCGGCGACTGGGACGCGCAAGGCCTCACTCGAACACATTGAAGGAATTCAGAGCGAAGCGGGCAGAGAGAATGGGGCGTTACGAAATCCGATACGAAGCGGGCAAGTGGTTCTTGCGGCAAGAAGGGGATCCGACACGGATCGAGTGGGCGTTCGCCAAGGACCGGCTCCTCGACGTCGCCGCGAGCAGGTTCGCAACTCAGGCATTCACGGTTACGGTCTTCCGTCGCAACGGAACCTTGGACGCACTCTGGACCTTCGCTCCAGGCGAAACGCCACGGGTCCGACTCGCTCCCATCCCGTCCCGGAGGTGGCCCCGTAAGAACTCTGACGACCAGATCTCGTCAGCAGAATGAAAAAATGCCCGCTCGCAGGGACATGCGGCGGGCGGCTGCGGAGAAAATGCTCCGCGATTTGGAGAGCCTTAAGGTTCGGAACGGTCTGCCGGACTGATAGGAACCTCAAGACCCGGTTCGAATATCGGCATTTCGCGAGGGTGGGCAACATAAGGAAAACCTGGCGACAGGGAACAGAGGGAGGCGGCGGGGTGGCTGGGGCGCAGGGTGGCCCGAGTTGGCATACTCGCCTGCCCGGGGCGCGCGAGCGACAAGAAGTGTGTGCGGAACTGTGAGAAACAGCCGGCATCCGCTTTGGGAAACCAGCGTCGAGGACTCCCCTCCCCCTTCGTTGCCGGGAGTGCAGCGTGAGCGTGTTGGAGAGGGAAATCCTCCACGCCCGTCCGCGATCGGATGCCCGTGGTGTTCCACGGTTCCACGACAGAAGCGCCTCCGGCGGGGCCAGCAGCGTGCTGGACCCGGGTCGCCGGAGCACGATGGGGTTGAGCAAAGAGCGCCGTGCCGGCAAGATCGTGGTCGAGGTCGTCGTGATTGTGGCCAACACCCCTCCCTCTGCCGAATGGGTCATCGTGCCGAACAAGCGGGTCCCCAAAACGTTTCCGATCAACCACGACGACTACCACGCCCGCTACGTCGGCCGCCTCTCCGACGGCCGGCAGTTCTTCCTGACAACGCCGTTCGAGCCGGCAATCGGAAACAACGCCGGCTGTGAGTTCGTCGCACTGTTCCTCTTCACGGCCGACGGCGGTCTCCTCGAAGCCAGGATCGACCGACTCGGTCCGCGGAAGGATCTCGATGAAGCCCTCCGGGACTCGGTGATCCAGGCCCGCATCGACGAACTGGCAGCCGCCGGATCCACGTTCCGGCGGATCAGGATCGCCCCCTTCGAAACGAAGCAGCACGGAACAACCTTCGGCCTCATCCCGCACCAGCCCGAAGATGAGGAAGACGAACTGACCATCGAGCTGCACCCCGGAAACGTGATGGCGTTCTTTCCGCCATGGGAGGGGGACTACGACACGTAGCTCGGTCCCGGCGGTCCGCGATCACCGGACCCAATCGAATCGCCCCCTCAGTAATTGCCGTTGGTCGATTGAGCCCTTTTCGTCATCCTTCCGCTCAGCAAGGAGGCTTCTCATGCCGGGCGCTCGTCTGTCTTTCTCGGTTGTAAATGCGTTCGCGGTCCTCTCCACCCTGCTGGTCCTCGCCGGACAGGCCGCCGCCGATTTCCCATCCGACCTGCCTCCTCCGACACCCCCGCCGGCCCAGGCCCCGCCCGAAGGGGCTCCCCCGGTCAATCCGGTCCAGCAGGCCGAAACGCTCGCGACCTGGAAGAAGATCGCCGAGAAGGAACAGGCCTACGCCGGTCTCCTCGCCAAGGGGGACTTCGCCGCAGGCCCCGCCCTCCTGCGGGAGATCCGTGAGCTTCGCCTGAAGACGTTCCCGGCCGATCACTGGATGATCCGGACGATCGACGTCCAGCTCGCCGAGCAGGAGGCGATCGCCACCCTGCCGGACGAAACGCGCGAGACCGCGGCGAAGACGATCGTCGCCTGGAAGGAAAGCATCTCGCGCCCGGGCGGGGCGAACCCAGCGGACCACATCGCCAGAATCACGGAGCTCTCGGAAACCCTCACGAAGACTCTCGGAGAAGGCTCGATCCTCGCGCTCGAGCTCGAATGCCACCTCTCGCAGCTCCTCCTCGGCACGCAGCGGCTCGGGGAATGCCGTCCGGTCGCGGCCGACACGGTCACCCGCTCGGCCGAGATCCTCGGCGAAAACCATCCCTGGTGCGCCGCCGCCCTCTCGATCCTGGCGACGACCGACAGCAACCTCGGCCGCTGGGAAGACGCCGCCCGCGAGTCCGCCCTCGCCCTCCGGGTCAACGAGCGGCTCTGGGGGCCGGACGCTCCCCCCTGCGGCATGAACCTCCTCGCATTGACCTGGGCCGAGATCCACCAGAAGCGATTTGACGCGGCATACCGTCACGCCGACCGCGCGATCAGCATCCTCGCCCGCTATCAGGAGCAGGACCCGATCAACTACGCCACCGCCCGTCGCAACGCCGCCCAGGCCCTCATGGAGCTGAAGCGGCACGACGAAGCGAAGGAGGAGTGCGTCAAGCTGATCGAGTTCATCGACCGCCATCCCCAGATCCCGTTCGTCCATCGCCGCGGCAGCCTCGCCCTCTACGCCGAGCTGCTGACCCGCATGGAAATCCGCCAGGACCTCCAGGACGTCCGCAAGCGGATCGCCGATCTCGACGCCTCGGCGCAGACGCGCTGAGTAGAACGGCCGTCTCGAGATCATCGCACTGCAATGGCTGCACCGTACCCTGTACGGAAGCCCCTCCGGCGAGGGCTGGCCTGCCACCGGGGCGAGCCCCGGCGCCCCAACAGTTGTGCTACGGCGACGGCAACGCCTTGGCATCCACCGTCAGCTTCGGCCCTTCCGGCGCACCGTACAGGAACTCCAGCTCCAGCAGCCGTTTCTCCATCAGCGAGTTCACAAACGTCGGCAGAAACCCCGTCGGCGTCAGCCCCGCCCCAGACCGCCGGTTGAAGATGTCGTGCAGCACGATCTTCTCCGTCTGCGGGTCATACCCCGCCACCTCGGCAATCTGCGTGATCCCCCGTCGCCCGTTCGGCAACCGCGACACCTGCACGATCACGTCGATCGCCGACGCGATCTGCCGATGAATCGACTGCACCGGAAGGTCGACCGCCATCAGCACGAGCACCTCGAGCCGCTTGATGACCTCCTCGGCTCCGTTGGCGTGAACCGTCGTCATCGATCCGTCATGACCGGTGTTCATCGCCTGCAGCATGTCGAGCGCCTCGCCGCTCCGGCACTCTCCCACGATCACCCGGTCCGGCCGCATCCGCAGCGCATTCTTCACCAGGTCCCGGATCGTGTACTCCCCGGTCCCTTCGACGTTGGCCGGCTTGCTCTCGAGCGTCACCACGTGGTCCTGCCGTAACTGCAGCTCCTGCGTGTCCTCGATCGTGACGATCCGCTCCCGCGTCGGAATGAATGCCGACAGCACATTGAGCAGCGTCGTCTTCCCCGCGCCGGTCCCGCCGCTGACGAGGACGTTCTTGCGATCGATCACGCACGCCCGCAGGAACATCGCCGCCGCCGCCGTCAGGCAGTTCATCTCGATGAGGTCATCCATCGAGTAGCGGTACGTCGGAAACTTTCGGATCGTGAGACAGGGGCCCTTCACCGCCAGCGGCGGAATGATCGCGTTGACGCGGCTTCCGTCGGGAAGGCGGGCATCGACCAGCGGCTGACTCTTGTCGATCCGCCGCCCGACCTGCGCCACGATCCGCTCGATGATCGACTCGGTCACCTTGTCCGACAGGAACCGCCGTCCCGACAGCTCGATCACCCCGTCCCGCTCGACGTAAATCTGGTCGCTCCGGACCACCATGATTTCGGTGACGGTCGGAGCCCGCAGCAGGTCCTGCAGCGGACCGAACCCGAACACGGTGTCCTTCAGGTCCTTCTTCAGCGTCCGCAGAATGAGATACCGCCGCAGCTCCTTATGCAGGTGCGGCCGGACCAGCGGAAACACATCGGCGTACTTCTCGTCGACCCGCCGGATCTTCGAGGTCAGGTCCGGCTGCTCATCGAGCTGCAGTTTCTCGTGGGTGAACCGGACGAGGTTTGCCAGCTCCGCCTCCCGCTCGGGAACCTGTGTCGACGGGATGTCGAACTCGTTCGTGAAGAACGACGCCACTTTGAACCGTTCATCGTCGCTGCTCAGAATCAGCTGGTTGACGACGAAGTCCTTCAGTGTCAGCGCGAGGATCTCTTCGAGCAGCGGATCATTCTGCTCGCTGAACAGGCTCAGCTCGCGGCAGACGTCTTCGATGTGCCGCTCGAGCTTCACGATGCTCTCGTGGTCGCCGAGCCGGTTCGTCTCCAGCTCATACAGATCGAACCGGTCCAGCAGCTTGCGGTGGACCCGCAGTTCCAGGTCCGACATCAGCCCGCGGAGATGTGCCTCGAGATCGTGCCGGGTGATCGCTGCCGCTTCGCCGCTCTCGAACGTGATCGTGAACGGCCAGATCCGGACCGTGTCCCCCGCATGAATCGGATGGCTCTGCCCGCCCAGCACTTCATTCTCGCCGACGAGGCAGCTGTTGATTCCCAGGTTCTCGAGGGTCAGTACGCCATTGACGCGTTTCACCACCGCCTGCTGCTTTGCGACGAGCGGACTGCTCAGGACGAGCGTGTTCCCCCGTTCGCGCCCGATCGTGATCTCGTCGCCGCTCGCTTCGAGGAGCTGCCGGCGGCTGTCGTGGATTTTGTTGAACCAGATCCGCATCGAGAGACTTTCGAGCGCGGGATGAAGAGGCGGGGGCAAGGACGGGAACGGAGAAAGGCCCGGCGATCAACAGGCCGGCCCATTCACCGCTCTCAGATCATCGGGAGATTCCCCGCGTGAAGACAACCGCACGTCGAACCTTTCGGAATCGTTGGGTTGCCCCACTGCGCACCCCGTGCTCGATTTCGCTTCGGCGAAAACAGCCGTTTGCCCAGACGACCGAAGTTCCGGAGGCTCTTGACGTTTACAGGTTTTTCAGAAGCCGCTATATGTTCAGCAGCGCCGCTCGCCCCGGGCGGCGACCTTGTCGGAACTTTCGTTTTCCCTTGACCTTCGGTTCGAACCCTGGCTCTCACAGTTTCCTCACGGACGTAGTCTGGGAGACCTGCGTGAGATCGAGTCAGGCACTCAGGATTCTGTCGGCATCGGAGGTCAGCGAAATTCGGCGAACCGGATGAGGGCATGCGGAACCAATTGCCGAGTTAAGGAGCCAGAGGCGTGTCGCAGAGTCTTGAGGAGAAAGTCATCGCCATCGTCAGCGAGCAGCTCAGCGTGCCCGTCGACGAGATCAAGCTCGAAAGCTCGTTCATCGACGATCTGAAGGCGGATTCGCTCGACATCGTCGAACTCGGGATGGCCTTCGAAGACAAGTTCGGCGTGAGCATCCCGGACGAAGACTACGAAAAGCTGAAGACGGTCGGAGACGCCGTCAGCTACATCAAGCAGCGAGGGAATGCGTAAAGGATGGCCAGGCGAGTCGTTGTCACCGGCCTGGGCGTCGTAACGGCGCTCGGATGTGAAACCGCGGACTTCTGGGATGCGATCTGCGCTGGCAAAAGCGGGATCGGTCCCATCCGGCGGTTCGACTGCTCCACGTTCAAGGTCAACTTCGGGGGAGAGATCCCCAGTTTTGACGCGGCGGAGCATCTCGGACTGCTGGACAAAGAAGTCAAGCGGATGGACCGTTTCGTCCAGTTCGGGATGGTGGCCGCCGACAAGGCGATCAAGAGCTCGGGGATCGACTTCAATGTCGGTGACCCCTACCGCTACGGCACGCTCGTCGGAAGCGGGATCGGCGGCCTCAACGAGATCGAACAGCAGCACTCCACGCTGTTCGACCGCGGCCCCTCCCGCGTCTCGCCGTTCATGATTCCCAAGCTGATGGTGAACGCCGCCAGCGGGAATATCTCGGTGCAGTGGCACCTCCGCGGTCCCAACAGTGCGGTTGCCACCGCCTGTGCTTCCGCCACCAACGCCATCGGCGACGCCTTCAAGCTGATCCAGCATGACATGGCCGACGTCATGGTGACCGGCGGCAGCGAAGCCGCGATCACTCCGATGGGTCTCTCGGGCTTCGCCCGCATGCAGGCCCTTTCGACCCGGGCCGACAATCCTCAGGCGGCCAGCCGCCCGTTCGACCGCGACCGCGACGGCTTCGTGATGGCCGAAGGCGCCGGCGTCGTGATCCTCGAAGAACTCGAATTCGCCCGGAAGCGCGGGGCCCCGATCCTCGCCGAAGTCCTGGGCTACGGCATGTCGGCCGACGGCACGCACATGACCGCCCCCTGCCCGGAAGGGAAGGGAGCCGGTCACGCGATGTCGTTCGCTCTCCGGGACGCCAAGCTGAATCCCGACGAGATCCAGTACGTCAACGCCCACGGCACGAGCACGCCGCTCGGCGACAAGGCGGAGACCCTGGCGATGAAGAGCGTGTTCCAGGAACACGCCAAGAAGTTCGCCGTCTCGAGCACCAAGAGCCAGCTGGGCCACCTCCTCGGAGCCTCCGGCGGCGTCGAGTTCATTATCTCGACGCTCGCTCTCCGGGATCAGGTCGCCCCGCCGACGATCAACCTCGACAACCCGGATCCGGACTGCGACCTGGACTACGTCCCGAACGTCGCCCGCTCGATGAAGCTGAACCGGGTCATGTCGAACAGCTTCGGTTTCGGCGGCCACAACGCCTGCCTCGTTCTGGGCAAGGCTCCTTAGACACCACGCCCGCCGCGGGATTTCTCCGTCGAGGCGCAGCAGTATGGGATACTGGGCTGTTGCCTACCTGGGGTTCGTCGTTGCGCTGAGCCTGGTCAGTTTTCTCGTCTACGGCTTCGACAAGCATCGCGCGGCCGCGGGTGGTCGGCGTGTTCCTGAGCAGACGCTGCATCTGCTGGCTTTGCTGGGGGGCTGGCCGGGGGCGCTTCTTGGGCAAAGGCGGTTCCGGCACAAGACGCGGAAGGTGACGTTTCTGATTGCGTTCTGGGCGACCGTCATGCTGCATGTCGCCGTTGTGGGGGTGGTCGTGTTTTTGTTTCTGACGCGTACCGGTGCGGCGGTGGCGCGGCCTGCTGAGTCGACGGAGTGGCGTGTTCGGATCGAGCCTGGAAAGTCGGCGCGTTCCCGATCCGGGACGTAGCCAGCGTCCCGCTGGACCGGGTGAGACGGCGACGTTGGGTTGCGCATAGGCGCTCTGTCCGCCCGGTGCGTCGGACCCGCAGCTCGAACGTCGTTCATGCCGGCACGAACTCCGCCCGCTCAATCGCATCGTCCCCCGGCGACCCGGGTCCAGGGGCGGAGCTCCTGGCCGCCGGAGGCGCTTCCGTTGCGGAACCGTGGAAAACAGCTGGCGGCCGCTTGGGGAAACCAGCGTTGAAGATTCCTCTCCCCCTTGTCGCGGGGAGCGCAGAGTCAGCGTGCTGGAGAGGAGAGTCCGCCACGCCGGTCCGCGGTCGAACCCCCGTCATGTTCCATGGTTCGACGAAGAGAAGCGCCTCCGGCGGGGCCAGCAGCCTGCTGGACCGGGGTGGCCGTGGGACGATGGGATTGAGCAACGAACGCTGTGCCGGCCGGATCGTGATTTCACCTTCGGGTCTTGGCAGGCCTGCCGCTTCTGGCGGACAATCGTCTCTGCGCAGCAGGCGTCCCCCCCCAACCCCCGGTCCTGCGGGACGCTGGCTCCCCACTGTCCGGAAGGCCCCCATGCATCCACAGCCGCTCATCGCCGTTCGCGACGTCGAAGCCAGCAGCCGCTGGTACCAACAGGTCCTCGATGCCCAGAGCGGCCACGGAGGAGTCGAATACGAGCGTCTCGTCTCCGAGGGACGCCTGATCCTGCAACTCCACCACTGGGACGCGCACGAGCATCCCCACCTCGGCCGGCCCGAACGCGGACCAGCCGGCAACGGCGTCCTGCTCTGGTTTCAGACCGACCGGTTCGACGCAGCTCTCCAGCGGATCCGGCAGGCCGGCGCCACGATCCTCGAGGGCCCGAAAGTGAACCCGTTCGCCAACCACCGGGAGATCTGGATCCAGGATCCGGACGGCTACGTCGTCGTCCTGGCGGGAGCAGAAGGCGATGTCGTCTGAAACGGACGAGCCGTCCGCAGAATGGGACGCAGACTGCGGCCCCCTCCCGATCCACCGGAGACGCGTCCGTACAAGAACGGTCCCCAAGCGATCGGACGGATGCGTCCTGTCGCGCCAACCCCGTCGACTCAGTCCAGCCGCGTCTGATCTCCGAACAGATAGCTCACCGACTCGTTCCGGTGAATCCGCCGGATCGCCTCACCCACCATCGGAGCGATCGACACCCGGCGGAGGTTCCGGATCTTGCCGGCGACCGGGCACGGCAAGGAATCGGTCACGACAAGCTCGTCGATCGGAGCCTCGTTGAGGCGGGAAACGGCCGGGCCGCAGAAGACGCCGTGCGTCGCCCCGACGTAAATCTTCTTCGCGCCGAACTTGTGGGCGATGTTGACCGCCCCGACGATCGAGCCGGCAGTCGAGATCATGTCGTCGAAGATCAGCGCGATCTTCCCTTCGATCGGTCCGCCGATGACGTTCGCCTGCCGGACGTCGGTGGCGCTTGAACGCCGCTTGTCGACGATGGCGAGCGACCCGCCGAGGTTCTCGACGTGCTGCATCGCCCGCTTGATGCTCCCCTCGTCGGGGCTGACGATCACCATGTCTTCGACGGGGATATTGAGCGTCTTGAAGTACTCGTCGAGGATCGGCGCGGCGTAGAGGTGGTCGACGGGGAGGTCGAAGAACCCCTGGATCTGGGCGGCGTGCAGGTCGACGGTCAGGACCCGGTCGACGCCGGCCGTATCGAGCATGTTGGCGACGAGCTTCGCCGTGATCGGGACGCGGCCCTTGTCCTTGCGGTCCTGCCGGGCGTAGCCGAAGTACGGGATCACGGCGGTGATCCGCTCGGCGCTCGCCCGCATGCAGGTATCCACCAGGATCAGAAGCTCCATGAGGTTCTGGTTGGCGGAAGGCCCGGTCGGCTGGATCAGGAACACGTCCCGGCCGCGGACGTTGTGGTTCAGCTTGACCTGGGTTTCCCCATCGGGAAAGTCGGCAATGTCGACGGTCGCCAGGTTGACCCCCAGGTAGTCCGCGATGTCGGCGGACAACTGGGCGTGGGCGCGCCCGCTGATGAGGGTCAGATGGTCGTACATGCAAAGTCCGGGCTGACGGAAGTCGACGCCATCCGTGGCAAACCGCGAGGATAACGGACCGCCGCCCGCGAGAAAAACCCGCAGTCGAACTTTCGCCCGCCGCGTCCGCGGCCCCAGTCCGGCAATTCTCACGGTGCGGGTTGCGTCGAGGTTTTCTCCGGCCGGCCTGGGACCGATGATCTTCTGACCGTTCACCCCTCGCGGCGGCCGCGGCGGGGAAGAATGGCGGGAGCTTCCGGCGGTGCCGCACTTTTGCCTGACGGCGTTCAATGCCTACCCGGTGATCGATCCCTCGGCGGGAGGGGCGGTCGGCGGGGTGGAGACCCGCGCCTGGATGTTCGCCCGGGCCCTCGCCCGCCGGCCCCAGACCCGCGTCTCGTTCGTCGTCCGGCATTCCGCTCTGCCGATAAGCCTGACGGTGGACGGAGTCGACCTCGTGCCGGTCGTCGATCCCCTGTTCCGGATGCGGGAGTCGGTCAGCACGATGGTGACCCGCTCGCGGGCCTTTCCGTGGCTCAAGGTGACCGGCTTCGCCCCCGCGCTCCTGTGGCAGCTGCCGATCGTCGGGGCCGATTTCCTCCGCCGCCGGCTGACCGGCCGGAAGATCGACTACCGCCGGCCCATGGAGCCGATCGCATCGGTCGAGGCGGACCTGTTTCTGACCTTCGGCGTCGTGAACATGACGTCGGCCTCGGTCATCGCCTCGGCCCACGCCCGCGGAAAGCCGGCAGTCCTGTTCCTCGGCTCCGACAGCGACCTCGACGAGCGGTTCACCCCCGACTCGACCTACGTCTCCCCCTACGGCGACCCCGCTCCCCTCTGCGCCTGGATCCTCGCCAGCGCCGACGTGATCATCGCCCAGACCCCCTGGCAGCAACAGGCGCTGAAGTCCCGCTTCGGCCGGGACTCGATCGTGATCTCGAACCCGATCGACCACGCCGAATGGGACCGCCTCGCCGCCATCCCGCTCCCTGAGTCCGAAACCGGCGGCCTCCGTCGGTACGTCCTCTGGATCGGCCGGGCGGAAGGGATTCACAAGCGGCCGCAGCTCCTCGTCGAGCTCGCCCGCCGGACCCCCGAGGTCGACTACCTGATGGTCCTGAACCCCCGCGAGCCGGTCCTCGAAGCCCAGGTCCGCCGCGACGCGCCGCCCAACGTCCGGATCCTGCCGCAGGTCCCCTTCCCCCGCATGCCCGCCCTCTTCGCCCGCGCGGCTGGCCTCGTCAGCACCTCCGCGCTCGAAGGCTTTCCAAACGTCTTCCTCCAGGCCGCGGTCTCCCGCGTCCCGATCCTCTCCCTCGTCGTCGCGCCGGAATTCCTCCAGGCCTCGGGAGCAGGTGAGGCCTCGGGGGGCGATCTCGCCCGCCTCGCCGGACAGATCCGCCAGGCCTGGACGCAGGCGCCTGATCTCGAAGCTCGCGAACGGGCCCGGCACTACGTGCTCCAGCGGAACGGACTCGAAGCCCAGGTTCGCCAGCTGAACGACGTCCTGTGCGCCGTCGCCGCCGGGGCTGCGAATCAATCGGTCCCTGGTCCCCGCTGAGATTGTGCGTCAGGTTGGAACGGTGCGGACGAGCAGGACAGGGCCGGGACACACAGCGAAGGTTGGACCGGGTGCGTAGTGACCCCGGTCCAGCGGGACGCTGGCGGGTCCAGCACGCTGCTGGCCGCCGGAGGCCATGAGCGCCCGGAAACCACGGAACACGTTTCGTGTCCAGGCGCGGACCGGGTGTGGCGGACCCTCTACATCAGAACGCGTCCCCTGCGATTCCCACGGTCTGGAGAGAGGGAGCCCGCGATGCTGGATTTCCGGAATTGGGGGCCAGCCGTTGGCAATGGTTCCCTGAACGGAAGCGCCTCCGGCGGGGCCAGCGACCCCGCTGGACCGGGATCGGCAG
>JAULBW010007420.1:0-15682 GCA_032358265.1 Vaucheria bursata | reverse complement strand
ACTCGTAACCACCGTTCGAAATGTACGTGCACAAAAACAATTATCGCCGAAAGAAAAATTAGAAGTGATTGAACGTTCTGATGCTACACGCTCATTTTTTGATCCTGTGATTATCAAATTAGCAAACTTATCTGCGTTCAATTATTCCAAAGAAAAAGTAGATGGCGCATTGAGTTTTGTCATTCGTACAACAGAGTTTTTTATTCCGATGTCGTCTAACATAAATGCAGAAGAAGAAAAAGAACGTCTGCAAAAAGAGCTCGACTATCAAAAAGGATTTTTGAAGTCCGTACAAATAAAATTAAGCAACGAAAAATTTGTAGCCAACGCAAAAGCTGAAATCATAGCGAGTGAACGGAAAAAAGAGAGTGATGCAGTGACTAAGATTAAGGCCTTAGAAGAACAACTGAAAAGCGTATAGATACGTAATTCGGGAGCAAAATTGTAAAACTTATTGATCCCATGATAAAGAATAAACTGACGGCACTGCCGCTGCTCTTGTTGTTACTAATTGTACCTTTTAAAGCTCTGGCCTACAGTGGCGGTGAGAGTGATGATCTCTTGCTCATTATCATTGCCGGTGTTGTCATTTGGTTAATCACTGGTCTCGTTATTTTAATTCGTCTCCTCTTCAAAAAAAGTGAAACCTTATTTGTATTGGGTTATATTTTTGCTGGCAGTATAGCGCTCTTGGCACTTATTGCCTTATCCTTTACAGGAGGTTTTGATGCCTATTCTCACGATAGCGAATTTAATCAAGTGATCTCAGGCACACTTATTGTAGCCGCAGTGTATGCAGTGCTTGTGTATGTCTTTGGCAATTTTGTAAATCGCGAACAAAAAGAAGGCCATGATCAAGCGGTGTCAGAGTCAAATACTGAGCCTGAAGAGCAACAACAAATAGCGCCTACCCCAATCATAAATGGCATCGCGCTTACTATGGGGATTTACCTTTTGTACACCTTTCAAAGTTCAATTGCCATCTTGTTCTTGATGGGAAATATTGAAATAAACGGCTATGTGTATAGTATTCTGACGTCGTTACTTTATACAATCGTTTTGATTGCTGCAATTATTTTGTTCTTTCGAAAAAGAACCTGGGGTTGGGTATTGATGCAGTTTTCATTGCTCTGGCCTGTAGTGGGCATGCTCACCAGTATCATCATTAATTTTATTGTATATCGAGGCGAGGGACTGTTTACATGGTCAATGTTCGGTTTTCAATTCCTCCTGATTTTTGTATTTGGTTTTATGCTTTATTTAATGCAGAAGAAGAACATTTTACACATTTATGGCATTGACAAACGCCTGCAAGTCACCACATCACTGGTTTCTGCTCTCATTGTGATTGTTCTAACGGTACTCACCCATCTGTTAATGTAAAACTTAACACGTGTTTTTCTGAAGTAAGTGCTGCTTTTCAGAAGGCTCTCCCAAAAGATTTAGATTTTACTGGTTGTTCCGAGCTGGATGAGCTCGCTGATAATTAAGGGTTTCAACGACACAACCAATTTTGGGCTTGGCACAAAAGGCTTTTGTTTTTTCTGCCAAGTCTCCAAGCAAGACCAGCCTTGTCGAAAAAACAAAAAATCCCGACCTAAAAAGGTCGGGATCACTTTTGTTGCCCGAGCTGGATTCGAACCAACATAGTCAGAACCAAAAACTGAAGTCCTGCCTTTAGACGATCGGGCAATCTCAAATTTGAGACGACAAAAATACTAAATTTTTGTTTCAGGCAAGTACTTTTTTTTAAAAAAATGCGTTTCTGCCTTCTAGCGGAAATACTGATAAACCACTTAAAATAGTATCTTCGCAAGCATTACTTCTATTTATGATGACAAAAGAATTCAGCAGACTGAATAATATCCTTGGCTGGCTCGTATGGGCCATTGCGAGCGTTGCTTATTGTATGACGATTGAACCCACTGCCAGTTTTTGGGATTGTGGTGAGTACATTGCCTGTGCTTTCAAATTAGAAGTTGGTCACCCTCCAGGAGCCCCGTTTTTCTTGATAGTTGGGCGCTTTTTCACGCTTTTTGCTGGTTCTGACCCTGCCAATGCGGCCATGATGGTTAATGTGATGAGCGCTTTGTCTACCTCATTCACCATGTTGTTTTTATATTGGACCATCACCCGTTTAGGCATTCGTATGTTTGGAAAATCGGTGAACGATCTAAACAAGGGTCAACAATGGGCCGTGCTAGGCGCTGGCTTAGTGGGCGCTTTGGCTTGTACGTTTACAGACACCTTTTGGTTCAGTGCGGTTGAAGGCGAGGTTTATGCCATGTCGTCTTTGTTTACAGCTGTCGTATTTTGGGCTATTTTGAAATGGGACGAAGAAGATACGACTAATCCCGCAGGTGCTATGCGCTGGTTGGTATTGATTTCTTATTTAATTGGTTTGTCAATTGGTGTCCATTTATTAAGTCTCCTCGCCATTCCTGCCATCTGTTTCATCGTGTATTTCAAAAAATACACCTTTACTTGGAAAGGTTTTATCATTGCAGGTATCAGCTCTGTATTGTTGTTAGGCTTCGTGCAAAACCTCATCATTCCTAAAGTTGTAAAATTTGTTGCCGACTATGAAGTATTCTTCACCAACAAAATGCACCTAGGATTTAGCACTGGTACCATTGTCTATTTTTTACTTCTCATTTTTTCTTTGAGTTCATTTATTCTCTACACCTCTAAAAAAGAAGAACGTTATTTTAATTGGGGATTTTATTCTGCCATCGCTTTCTCAGTATTAGCAGTTGTTACAGCGCCAAGTGGTTCAGGCATGTTTATGCGCTTGATTACCTTGGGCGGAATTCTCTATGCCATTCGTCAATACAAAACAAAAACAGTTACGCTCAACGCCATCTTTCTAAGTTTCGCCACTTTGTTGATTGGTTACTCTACATTCTTTATCCTCGTTATTCGTTCACAAGCCAATCCACCAATGGATGAGAATGATCCTGAGAATGCACCAAACATGTTATCGTATTTATTGCGCGAACAGTATGGCGATTGGCCTTTATTATACGGCCAGTACTACAACGCGCCGCCTCTGCCTCGCAGCGAGTATGGCAGTGGTGACCCTATCTATGCCAAAGACAAAGTGAACAATAATTATAAAGTAATTGATTCACGTAAGAACTCCATCCAAAAATTCAACAAAGAATTCTGTACTATATTCCCACGTATGTACAGCAGCCAATCGCACCACGAGGCAGGTTATAAATATTGGGGAAATGTGGCCGAACACCATCGCCTCAAGACGGTTGAACAGCCCGACGGACAAACTGAAAGTATAGAGATTCCAACCTTTATGGCCAATCTCAATTTCTTTTTTAGCTATCAAGTCAATTACATGTACTTGCGTTATTTCTACTGGAACTTCATTGGTCGCCAAAACGACATTCAAGGGTCTACAGGCAATAACATGGAAGGTAATTGGATCACTGGTATTAAAGTGATTGATGATTTCCGCTTAGACTACGATACCTCTAATCCAATTTACCGCGACAAAAATAATTTTGCCCACAACTCTTATTTTGCGCTCCCTTTTATTCTTGGCTTATTAGGTTTCTATTTCCAATATAAAAGACACCGCAACTACGCTTGGGTAGTGATGGTCTTTTTCTTATTGACTGGTTTAGCCATCGTGGTCTTCTTAAATCAAACGCCCTACCAGCCACGTGAGCGTGACTACGCCTACCCTGGCAGCTTCTATGCATTTTGTATATGGATTGGATTTGGCGTGTTATTTATTTATGACTTGTTGAGTAAAAAGAAAACTAGTGTGAGTATCGCACTTGCTTCTACAGTGATCGGACTCATTGTTCCATTCATCATGGCCGCGCAAAACTGGGATGATCACAATCGTTCGATTCGTACCTTGTCTCGCGACTGTGCCATCAACTATTTACAAAGTTGTGCGCCAAATGCCATCTTATTTACGAACGGTGATAACGACACGTTCCCACTTTGGTATGCACAAGAAGTAGAAGGCATCCGCACAGACGTGCGCGTTGTCAATTTAAGCTTATTGCAAACCGATTGGTACATCAAACAAATGCGTCGCGCTGCATACGACAGTCCGCCAGTACCTTTCACCATACCTGAAGAAAAATTGGAAGCTGAAAAATTAGCTTACATGGTTGTAGATACACGCAACACCAAGGCCATGAATTTAAAAGAGGCTTTAGAGTTTGCTACGAACGAAGATCCAAATACAAAAATTGACAACAATGGCGATCTCTTAGATGTATTGCCAAGTGCCAATTTATATGTGAATGTGGATAGTCTGAAAGTCATGCGTAAAAAAGTAGTGTCAGTAAAAGACACGGGTCGCTTAGTAAAGCGCATTTCATTTGATTTGAGCGATAGACGATACATCACTAAAAATGACATTCTAGTGTTGGATTTAGTGGCCCATAATAATTGGGAACGTCCCATCTATTTTGCAGTCACAACAGGTGATGATGCTTATGTGGGTTTAAAACGTTATTTCCAATTAGAAGGTTTAGCTTACCGTTTAGTACCGATTCGTCAAACGCAAACAGAAGAGTCGCAAGGTGGTCGCGTTGCTACAGACATCATGTACGACAACATCATGAACAAGTTTTTATGGGGCGGCATGGATAAGCCAGGCATCAACATGGATGAGAACTCAAGTCGTATGACCAGTAACTTGAGAATGCAAATGAGCATTTTAGCGACGGCTTTAATTAACGAAGGCAAAAAAGCAAAAGCAGAAAAAGTATTAGACAAATGTTTGGAAGTGATGCCAGAAGCAAACATTCCGTTTGATGCTACTGTGTTTACTATGGTTGGTGCCTACTACGACATGGGCCGCATGGAGAAAGCAAATGCTCTTGCTAAAAAAATGTTTGAGATATACGAACACGATTTAAGAATTTATAATGCGCAAAAACCTAACCGACGCAATGCTTATAGCAGAGATGCTGGCCAAGCAAAAGAATTGTTGCGTCGTTTAACAGGTTTAGCACAACAGTACAAACAAGAAGCATTAGCAAAAGAATTTATGACGCGTTTGGGTGGTGTGATGAGCGCCGAAGAATTAAACCCTGTCTCAGAACCTCAATTGCCTTGATCTAATACACATTGAAAACCCGGGGATGGAAAACGATTCGGTCAAAGGCCTTGCTTTTGCAGCCTAACCGACTCCTTCAACGTCTCTATCCCCGGGCTCTTTGGCACTTACGCTCGCCTGAAAAAGTACTTTACTTAACATTTGACGACGGACCAATTTCGCTCACCGAATGGGTACTCGACACGCTAAAACCCTATGAGGCCGCTGCCACATTTTTTTGTGTGGGAGAAAATATTCAAAAACATCCTAGCATTTACGACAGTATTGTTCGTGCCGGACACCTCACGGCCAATCACACCATGCACCATGTAAAAGGATTCAAATTTGGGGTAGCTGAGTATTTGAAAGAAGCAGATGCGTGTCACCAACTCGTCAGCAGTAATTATTTTAGACCACCTTACGGGCAGCTTCGGCAATCGCAATACCGCGCGCTCTTAAAGAAAGGTTATAAGATTGTAATGTGGGATGTGATTAGTTATGACTATGAAAACATAAGTGGCGAACAATGTCTCGCTAACGTTATCAAAAACACAAAACCAGGCAGCATTATTTTATTTCACGATAATATAAAAGCAGAAAATAATTTGAAGTTTGCCCTTCCGCGTGTATTAGAATATTTTCACGCATTGGGCTACGCATTTAAGCGCCTCGATCAAAACTAATCTAATTTCTTTTTATAGAGCGGTACCGTGCTACAAGGTTCCCCGTACATGATACTCTTCACATGCGGTCTTAGAAGACGCGCCACTTGCACAAACGCATTGGTTGGTACAGGAATATCGCCACAACCCTTTACCACCACTTTTTGATCCTTGTAGACCATGAGATCTAAACGACTTAATTTTTCGACAAATAAAGCGGTTTCCATTTCTTGTAGACTTCCAAAAAAAACAGTGCTCGCATAAGGCTCTAAGGCAATACTCAACAACATATAGGCCCAAGTCGGCACAATTGCATCGGTGCTACAGGTCACTGCCACCAATTTACCTTGGTACTGTTGCCAGTTATTGTCTTTAATAAACTCTCTAAAATCTTTTTCCTTTAAAATTAGATCCTGAAACAAAAGCGGCCTAATATCGAAGCTCACGCGCTCTCCGGGCGTATATAAGTCTTCAAGATTTAAGGTCTGAAGTCCGCTTTGCGACACTTTATTTATAATTTCACTCAATGAGAGCCTATTTTTAATCAGTCTAATTTACATAATCTGCAACTAACCTAATGTGAATAAATGCAAAATAAAAATTTATGCTTCCCCTTGATTTACAAGGGATTTGGCAAAAAAAATATTGGAATATTCTAAATTTATAAAGTAATTTAGCTGGCGTTACAAATGAAGACTGCTCGCCCATCCAAGTATAAATACGTTTTTATCGTTTTCCTGTTTTTGCTAAACAGTAAACTTGCGTTCTCTCAATCGATCGATACTTTGCAAGTGTGTTATTACAGTCAAAATCCTTACTCGTATTCTGACAATGGTGTAATGAAGGGCATTGAAGTGGAAATACTGCAAGAGTATTTAGATTGGTTAAGCAAAAAGAAAAATATATCCGTGCCGGTCAAATATATTCCCTATACAACTTTTGAAGATTTTTATTTTAGTTTCAAACGTGTTACTGGCAACCGCATTGGTTTAGGCTCAGTCACCGTCAATCCAGAACGCACAAAAGATATTGACTTCACCGCTCCTTACCTTAAAGATGTGGCTTTTTTGATCACTAATGGTAATAGTCCAGACATCAAGACAAAAACAGCCGCCGAAGTGCTGAGGGCGCTTGGTTCTATGACGGCTATTACAATGAATAATACCTCGCTCAACAAGTATGTGCTTGAATTAAAAAAAGATTTTGCATTACCTGAATTGCCGGTAAGCTTTGAAAAAGATGAGCAAAAAATTTTGGATGATATTTCAAGAAACGTATTGCACTTTGGTTACGTGAACTCGGTTACATTTTGGTATTACCTAAGAAAAAATCCGACGCGTTTTCTCAAAATGCAAAAAGTGCTGAGTAAGTCGTCACAACAAATGGGTTTTATCTTGCCGAAAGAAAGTATCCACAAAGCACTCTTTGACGAATGGTTTGCTGGACCAAATGGCTTCAAAAAATCGCAGCAATACCGCGGCATTCTTGAAAAATACCTAGGCTCCTACATGGCTCAAAACATTTCAGTGAATTAATTACTGTTTGTGCAGGGTTGCCTGCTTATCCTTATCTTTACAGCTTCATGATTGCAATCGGAAATACCCTCATAAGTGAGGATGTAATAGAAAAACAATTTGTTTGTGACCTACAAGCATGCAAGGGCGAATGTTGCGTGGCTGGCGATAGCGGCGCTCCCCTCGATAAAGATGAACTGCCTATTCTTGAATCCATACTTGATAAGGTAAAGCCTTATATGGTTAAAAAAGGCATTAAGGCCGTTGAGAAACATGGGGCTTATGTGATTGATGATGATGGCGACTATACCACAACTTTGGTGAGCGATAAAGCCGAATGCGCCTTTGTGTATTTTGACGAAAACAAAATTGCTTTGTGTGCCATTGAAAAAGCACATAAAGAAGGTGTGATTGATTGGAAAAAACCCATCAGTTGTCACCTCTACCCCATTCGTATTTCAAAACTAAAATCACATGAAGCCGTTAACTACAGCCGCTGGGATGTATGCAAACCGGCCTGTGCTTGCGGAAAAAAATTGGATGTACCCGTCTATAAATTTTTGAAAGAACCTCTTATTCGTAAGTATGGTAAAGATTGGTTCAAGGAATTGGAAAAAAGTGCGCAACTCTATCTAAAAAAATAAGAGCATGAAAATTTTGATTACAGGTTCTAATGGTTTATTAGGACAAAAATTAGTGTATAAACTCCGCGCTAACCCTGGGCACCAATGCATTGCCACCGCTCGTGGCGAAAATCGTTTGGTGCAGCGTGAAGGATATGAATATGAATCGCTTGATATTACCAATAAGGCAGACGTTGAACGTGTATTTGCGAAGTTTCTCCCCGATGTGATCATCAACACGGCGGCCATGACAAATGTAGATGCTTGCGAAACCGATCGCGATGGCGCTTTACTGCTTAACACCACGTCGGTAAAATACCAAGTGGAAACTTTAGAAGCACTTAAAAAATCACATCCTAATTACACACCGCAATTTATTCACCTGAGCACCGATTTTATTTTTGATGGTACTCACGGTCCACTCGACGAAACCGAAAAAGCCAACCCTTTGAGCTATTACGCCGAAACAAAATTATGGGCCGAAGAACTCGTTATCAATAGCTCCCTTCATTGGGCCATTGCTCGTACCGTGCTGGTGTATGGTATTGTCGACAATATGAGTCGCAGTAACATTGTTCTTTGGGTAAAAAACAATTTAGAGCAAGGCAAAACCATTAATGTGGTCGACGATCAGTTTCGCACACCAACACTGGCGGAAGACTTAGCGGATGGCTGCATCTTATTAGCAGAGAAAAAAGCGCAAGGCATATATAACATTTCTGGAAAAGACTTTTACAGCATCCTCGATCTAGCGCGCACGGTTGCCGATTATTACGGTTTAGATAAAGACCTCATTAAACCAAGTAAGAGTGCCGATATCAAACAACCCGCCAAACGTCCGCCCATTACAGGTTTCATCATCGATAAAGCAATAAAGGACTTAGGCTATAACCCACACAGTTTCACCGAAGGCATTAAGTTGTTAGAAGATCAGATCAAAGCCATGGGCAAATGAGGTGGTTCTCTACAAAAGAACGTTAACATCTTGCGCCCTCACATTTTTACCCCGACCTTTATTTCCCTACTTTTAGTTGCAGGAGAAAAAACGTGTCACATCCAATTAAGAAACTAGCGGGTCAGACAGTGATTTATGGGCTTGGCACAATTCTGCCGCGCTTCCTTAACTATTTTCTTACGCCTATCCTTACCCGCGCCTTTCTACCTGCGCAATACGGTATTCACGGTGAACTCTATTCTCAGATTTCGTTCTTAAACGTACTCTTTGCTTATGGCATGGAGACTACCTTTTTTAATTTTAATAGCCGATTAGACAATAAAGACGAGGTCTTTAGCACTTCGTTTTACACGATGCTAGTGAGTACTTCATTCTTTAGCGCCTTGCTCCTATTGGCTAGTCCTTGGATCAGTGAAGGACTCAGCACGAGCAACGCCCATTATTCTATCACCTTCATCGCTTGGTGCATTGGCATTGTAGCAACAGATGCCTTGATGAGTATCCCATTTGCACGCCTGCGTTCCCAGAATAAAGCCATGCTTTTTTCGATGTACAAGCTCTTAAATGTGGTCATCAATTTTGCGCTCACTGTGTTTTTCATCAGTATCTGTAAAAAAGCATACGATAATTGCGAGGACAATTTTTATGCGCAACTCTACAATCCAGAAATTGGTATTGGGTACTGCTTCTTGGCAAATTTTATTGCCAACTCCGTCAGCCTCGCCTTAATTTCTTTGAGTCTGCTTAAAATTCGTCCCTACATCAACAAACAACTATTACGCGAAATGCTGCGTTATACGTGGCCGCTCGTCATTTTAGGATTGGCAGGTATGGTGAATGAGACCCTCGATCGGCTCATCTTAAAAACACTAATGCCCGATAAAGCTGAAGCGCAAATTGCCCAGGGTATCTATGGTGCCTGTTATAAGATTGCCATTCTAATGACCATTTTTATTCAAGCCTTTCGATTTGCAGCAGAACCGTATTTTTTTAATAAAGCGAAAGACAAAGACAGTAAAAAAACATATGCTGTGGTGATGAAATATTTCGTGATATTTTGCCTCCTTTTGTTTTTAGGCACCTTGCTTAATCTTGATTGGATCAAATACCTCATCGATACACCTTATTGGGAAGGCCTGAAAGTGGTGCCAATATTACTACTTGCTAATTTGTGCCTCGGCGTTGTGATCAATTTATCGTTTTGGTATAAGTTAAGTGGACAAACAAAATATGGAGCCATCATTTCGCTGACAGGTGCTGCCATTACCATAGTGCTGAATGTCATCTTTGTACCTACCTATTCTTATATGGCCTGTGCATGGGCAACATTAGCAGCTTATGGCGGCATGATGGTGATGAGTTATTTAATGGGACAAAAAATTTATCCCATTAAATACAATGTCCGCGCCATCTTTGTATATGTGTTGTTGACCTTTGTATTGTACTTATTTTCTCGCAGCTATGCAGGCATCGATAATACCTACATCCGCATTGGTTTGAATAATTTGTTGATACTCGTGTTTGTGTGGATCGTTTACAAACTGGAGATTAACAATCTAAAAAAACTAAGTACCAATGTCAGCTCTGAAAGTTAAAGTCATCAATAAATCAGGTCAAGACCTCCCCCATTATGCTACGGCATTAGCAGCGGGACTAGATCTTCGGGCTAATCTTAGTCAAGAAATCACGTTAAAGCCATTGCAACGCCACTTAATTCCAACGGGCTTGTTCATTGAATTACCCGCAGGTTATGAAGCGCAAATTCGTCCACGGAGCGGACTTGCATTTAAACATGGTATTACGGTTTTGAATACTCCCGGCACCATCGACGCCGATTACCGTGGTGAAGTACAAGTGTTATTAGTGAACCTAAGCGATACTGAATTTGTGATTAAACATGGCGAACGCATTGCACAGATGGTAGTGGCAAAACACGAACAAGTGCAGTGGCAAGAAGAACATGAATTAGGAAGTAGTGACCGCGGTGCTGGTGGATTTGGCAGCACTGGAAAACATTGATCAATGACAATAACTCTGTCGCAAGTCTACTGCAATTTGTGATCCCGCCGCTTCGGCACGATCCATCACCTCACAGGCTTTTTGCTTATTTTTTTGAAGGTGATAACAATTCGCCAGTCCTATGTAGGCATCAAATAATCGCGCGTTGTTAGAGAGCGCCATTTCATAATCCATGATCGCATCAGCAATCATCAAACGACGCTCTTTCCAATACGCGCGTGCATAGGCAAAGTTTGAGTTATGCGGCTCTTGCAATAAACATTGATCCAAATCTTCAATGGCACCTTTATAGTCGTCTAATAGACCACTTACCACTGCGCGGTTATAATAACACTTGGTGTTCTTGGGATCAATTTTTAATACTGCATTGAGCTTGTCAACACAGCGACCGTAATCTTCCATCTGAAAATAATACAAGGCCTCTGCATATTGACTGAGATAAAAACTCGGGTACTTTTTCTTAAGTACTTCTATTTCATTTTTTGCGCTTTTTAGTTTGCCGAGTTTTAATGTCAAAAGAGACTTATAATAATAGGCACTATCTATCAGATAATTCACGCGAATACAACTGTCGGCTAAGCGAAGTCCGGCTTCATCTCCTGCGTCAATAGCAGTCCGCAGCTGTGCAATCGGACCTTGTGCAGTTAAACATTGAAACCAACCAACAAAAACAACTAGTAGAACTTGCTTCATGCTAATAAGATAAATTTGGACAGCGTGCAATGGAACCAACGCCAACTAATTTATTGCTCATGCCACTTGGAATGATGCCTACCATAATTTCAAAACTGCTGCCGGCTACATACCGTGTGCGATTAATGGGATAGGAATAGGCAAAACCGGCTGTCATGTTTTGCAAAAACCGAATTTGAAAAACGCCACTCACAAAATTTGTGTTTCGAATTGCTGCACCTAAACCAACACGATTCGCCATGTAAAACATCAGTGATGCGTCTACTGTTGGTGGCGCTATGAGTGGGATATTGAGCGCCATGGAAGGCATCATCAACACTTGTTCTGCCACCTCCATCGTTTTGCCATATTCGATAAACAAATTCGGGTATAAAATAGTAGGACTGCCAATGCGCCGACCTTTATAACCTTTTAAACTTCCAATGGTCATTTGCCGCATGGCCATTCCGAAAAAGTACTTTTTGTTAGTGATGCGGATGCCTGGAATAATGTCTGGATACACCCACAACGAGGAGACTGATTTTTGTACGGCAGGATCGTTAAAATCAAAACTGTACAAAGATCTGCTGTAAAGTCGTGCGCCTGCAAGCACACCAAACGACAGAGTGTTTGTTTTATGAAGCAATAAGTGAAACGTATAAGTGCCGTAAATGCCTGTGCTGCCCATCAAACCAGCATCTTCAGTGTCGTAATAAAAACCGGCGTTTTGCCAATACTTATAACCACGAGGCGGTCGTATGGTATAAGAAAAATTAAGGAAATTAGTCTTGGGTGAATTTTCAATGCCCGTCCATTGACGATTCATACCGAAAATATAATTCACTTTTAAGGTATTGTCGATGCCAGATGCAGCGGGATTTAAACCAGCCTTATTAAACGTGTACTGAACATACGTCGGCACTTGTTGAGCAGATATTCCGACGCTCAACAAACACAAGGCGATGATGTACACTATTTTATTCATGCTAAACTAATGAGTCCCCACATCCGCCCCGTCTTTCCAGCATCACGACGGTAACTAAAAAAATCGTCTTCATACGTGCAGCGTTGCAAGGCCCAAATATGTTCGTCGGCAATGCCGCTTTGACGTAAAACATAACGGTTGCAGGCCACTAAATCAATGTGATCTCCCTTGAAACAATTTTGTGGGAAACTCGCTTCAGAAAATGCCGCACTCACTTCAGCTCCCACTTGAAATCGGTCGACACTAATACCCTGACCAATGGCGACGCGGATATTTTTTTTATCTGCACCTAAAGCGCACATACGATCAATGGTTTCTTTGGCAATACCCGCCAAGGTGCCGCGCCAACCTGCGTGGGCCGCGCCGATCACACCGTTAGTTGCATCTTCGAATAAAAGTGGATAACAATCTGCTATACTTATGGCAATGGTTTGTCCCGGTGTATTACTCACCAAGGCGTCGCCCGTTTGAGCACCCGCTTGAGCGATGCACACGTCTTTACCATGCACTTGTTTAAGTGTTGAAAGCGTATGATGTTGAAGCGATAATTCTGAAAGCGCGCGTTGACGATTCTCAGCAATATGTTCAGGCAAATCATCTGATCCGCCTAAATTTAGTGAACGAAAAGCAGCGGTGGAAACACCACCTTGCCGCGTACTGAAGCCGTGAACGGCTTTAATATTTGGCGCTTTTAACCACATTAGCTGATGTAACTAAGCTTCATCATATTGGTACGACCTTTTTCTTTCATTGGCATACTGGCAATGTTGATCACGAGATCATCATTTTTTACAACGCCTTCTTTTTTAATGATGTCTTTTAAATCATTAATGGTTTGATCGGTACTCTCGTATTTATCGTAATAATAACCACGCACGCCCCACACTAAACTTAAGGTGGTGAGCAAGCTGCGATTGTCTGTAAAAATTAAGATGGGTGCTTTCGGACGGTGACTCGATAATTTGAAAGCCGTATAACCACTATTTGTCATACTAATGAGCGCCGCAGCTCCCGCATGGTGAGCCAGCGAGCAGGCATTGTAACAAATGCTATCGGTAATGTAAGTGATGGTACGAATTTGTGGCGTATGCTCTTTGTAATAAATGGTATCAAGCTCTTCTACCTCGGTAATAATCTTGCGCATCATTTCAATGACTTTGACCGGAAATTTTCCGACTGAGGTTTCTGCACTTAGCATCACCGCATCGGCTCCATCCATTACGGCATTGGCAACGTCGTTTACCTCTGCACGAGTTGGCGTGTAACTGGTAATCATGCTTTCCATCATTTGTGTAGCAATGATCACAGGCTTACCAATTTCAATGCACTTGTGCACGATCATTTTTTGCAAGAGTGGCACACGTTCCATCGGCAGCTCTACACCTAGATCACCACGGGCTACCATGATGCCATCGGTAATATCAATAATGTTATCAATTTCGCGAATGGCTTCTGGCTTTTCAATTTTTGCAATCACGCGTGCACGTTTTCCTTTTGAACGAATGATGTCTTTTAATTCAACGATGTCGGTCACGCTACGCACAAATGATAATCCGATCCAATCAAAATCATGTTCGAGTGCAAAATCTAAATCACGAATATCTTTTACAGTCAAACACGGCAAAGAAATTTTTGTATTTGGAAGGTTCACGCCTTTTTTTGAAGAAAGGTTGCCACCGACTTTGATCAAACAACGTACATTGTCTTTTCCGTTGGTATCAATTACTTCGAGGTGAATTTTTCCATCGTCAATCAGCACCAGCTCGCCCACTTTCACGTCTTGTGGAAACTGTGGATAGGTGATGTAAATGCGCTCGGCATTGCCTTCCATTTCTTTGGTAGTAATGTCAATCATTTGGCCATTGACCAAAGTGGCACTGTTATCTTTCATGACACCGATGCGTAATTTTGGACCTTGCAAATCGGCCAAAATACCCACGTGGCGTTTTAGTTTTATGTTGAGTTCGCGAATGTTTTTAACGGTAGAGAGTACTGCTTCGTAATCGCCATGAGAAAAATTGATGCGGCAAATATCGAGGCCTTCATTAAACATTTGCTCCAGCACCTTGATATCAGCAGTTGCAGGGCCCATGGTGGCCACAATCTTGGTACGGTTAAATGGCTTTTTCATAATGCATTAAATAGAATAGGTTTTCAGGCACCTAAAGTACTCAATAGCGAGCAGGAATAAAAGAATGAGCTGGGGGGCTCATGGGCGGAAAACCCGATTCGGACGAAATTATTTGCGAGCAATGGCGCGTTTAGCGGCAGCCACAATGTCTACAGTATCAAGGCCGTACTTAACCATTAATTGATCTGGTGTTCCACTTTCGCCAAAACTATCATTAACGGCCACGTATTCTTGTGGTGTTGGCATTTCGCGTGATAACAACTGTGCCACGCTATCCCCTAATCCACCATTCATTTGATGTTCTTCAGCCGTTACTACACATCGTGTTTTTGCAACAGAAGTTAGGATGGCATTTGCATCCAGAGGCTTAATGGTATGAATATTGATGATTTCGGCGTCTATGCCTTCAGCAGCAAGGGCTTCACCGGCTTCAATGGCTTTCCAAACAAGGTGACCTGTAGCAATAATCGTCACATCTTTTCCTTCGTTGAGCATCACTGCTTTTCCGATTTCAAAGGTTTGTCCCGCTGGTGTAAAATTAGGCACTGAAGGGCGTCCAAAACGTAAATAAACAGGACCGTGATGTTCAGCAATAGCAAGGGTTGCGGCTTTTGTTTGATTATAATCACACGGATTGATGACCACCATGTTTGGCAGCATTTTCATCAAACCAATATCTTCAAGAATTTGGTGGGTAGCACCATCTTCACCTAAGGTCAAACCTGCGTGTGATGCACAGATTTTAACGTTCTTATCAGAATACGCAACCGACTGTCTGATTTGGTCATACACACGGCCTGTAGAGAAGTTTGCAAACGTTGCAGTGAAAGGAATTTTACCGCCAATAGTCAAACCTGCTGCAATGCTGATCATGTTCGCTTCTGCAATACCAATTTGGAAGAAACGTTCCGGATTTTGATTTTCGAAATCGTTTAATTTTAAGGAAGGAGTTAAATCGGCACATAGCGCAACTACGTTTGGATTTGTTTTTCCTAATTCAGTCATCCCGTCACCAAAGCCAGAACGCGTATCTTTCTTTTCTGT
>JAULBW010007409.1:0-15697 GCA_032358265.1 Vaucheria bursata | reverse complement strand
CGTACATCGGACTTTACCCACTTTAGGTACCTCTTAATATATTATATTATTGTATTGTCTCCTTCATCCTTCCAACACTGAGCTGTTACTCTCTTGCATTGTTTGCTTGTTCTGTCTTGTATCACGACAAAGCTGTTTTCAATTCTGTAGTTTTAAGAATGTGGAATGTCTATCAAATTGTCACTAATTGTAAAAAAATGTGGCTCATTCATATTTTTTACTACTGTTGTACATTTGGTGCTTATTTAATGCAAAATGTCTCAACACTTTAAAACGAAATATCGCTATAAAAAGTAAAAAATTGTTTTAAGTCTAGTATTGGAAAATATTTACTTTTTTGCTGCATTCAGATTGGTTTGATATGTTCTCAATCTTGTACATTCGAAGTTTGAGATGCAAAAAAAGTTTGTTCAACATTAATATAAAATGCAAAAATTCATTTGTAATCTAATTTTGACTGAAAAAGGCTGGTCCTGCAGTAGTTCTCGTTATGTTCTATTCAATTGGCTTCTTGTTCAAATTGGATTCAATATTCAATTAATCAACCTGGGAAGTACTGACTTGCTTATTTAAATTGAATTTGATTCCCACTTATTTTTATCTGTTCACAGACAGATATAAATAATGAACAAGAAATATAATACCTCGTTGCTTTTGCTAGTGATATATATTCTAAACTATCGAACTTAACTTAAGTAAATAATGATTTCTATAAATAATTTTAGAAATAACTTTAATAAATCTCAATTCCTGTAGTGTTCAAATATACTCCATGTTAAACTACCAGCAAAAAGGTATTGAATTTAGGATTGTTAAATTCATTTTGGTTGGTAGATACAGAAAAGTAACCACGAAGATTGCAAAAAGGTCAAATGTTTCAACTAATGACGGTAAAGATGTTCTCCACAGAATATAAGAATTTCAAAGGTGCCCACAGGAACAAAGAAGAGCATGTATTTAAAATATCATGCAAAGCAACCAATTAAAAAGTAAATCGAATCCATCGGTATTTTCAAGCAATAATCGATATATAGTATTACATATATTATGTAAAGTTAAAAAAAAGGTGCTGAAAAATGGATGTATCTACCAAACTGCGGTGACTCTACTTTGCCATTGATGAGATGGAAGAGTATTCTACTTCAATTTATATTCTTTAAGTTTCGATGCAAATATTTTAGTGTGGTTGTCAGAAATTTCAGGAAATTTTTGAATTAGCTGCAGTCCTTTTTCGTACTCGCCCGTCTCTAATGAAGCAACTAGAGCAATGTTTACCATATAAACATCAGGTAACCTGTACTTTGTGGTGTATTCATCAAACTGAGCCAATATCAACAGCCATTGACGTGCTTTGGCGAAGCAAACAAAGGATGTTTTGTAGCTCATTGCGCTGAGCGTTTCACCTCTAGATTTGATACTATGCAATAGTTCTAGCATCTTCTCAGGTTGCTCTGCAACTTGAAGCACATCGATAACGTAATCGTAAGATATTTCAGATGGATTAATGTTGTGTTCCCACATATAGTGCAGTTCATCAAGAGCTGTATTCCATTCGCCAAGATGTGCAAGCGCAGCGATTCCGAGCTCATGAACTTTATTAGTAAGCAAAACATTTTCTTTCTTTGCATTTTTGTAGATTTCGTCAACTTCTTCCCAATTTCGAATGCTACTGGCATAAGCCATTTTATCGTATAAGTCTCTAAATTGATTAATGCCTTCATAATCAGAAAAATAACAGACTGCCGGTGACAAAGTTCGAGCATGCGCTAGCCGATTCAAGTGATGCAGTAAGTGGCGCTGGCGAATATGCCTAAAAACTTGTGGTGCCACAGATGCTGCGCGTGCTAGTTGAGACATGTTTCTTAATTCTAAATCTAAAATTAAATCATATTTTTCTCAAGCCGAAAGCATGTACACCGAAATTTTTTATAAGCCGATTAAAATTGTTAAAAATAATATCTGAGCCCAATTAAAAAATGTACAATGTTTGAAACGATTTTTTTAGAGTATAATTATTACATTCATTGTCTTGATTTTTTGCTGGTAAAGCAAATTCAGCACACATAGGGCCAATATAAAGCTCTATAAATTAATAAAAGTGATACATTTTCTATCATATCTGTTTAATATTGAAAAATATGATGTTCCATTAGTGTAAATAATGTTTGCTAAGATGCAAATTCTGCAATACCTTGCTATCAACAAATCATTTCCTGTGTAATGTTTGCATGGAAAAAATATTAGGACTTTCTTCATCGAATTCCTGTTTTTTCAATTCATGGCTCTGCTGATGGTAGGTACCACCAATTTTAATTATTTTGAAGCGCAATTAAATATCTAAAATTATACTTTGGTGCTATCATTTATAAATTTTAGGTTTTACTTTTGGTTAGTGCTGGTGACTTTGGTCCATAGAAGAGCCAATTGTAGCACAGTAAAAGAAATTCCAGTTCCAGTAAATTTAATCAAATAGAAAATCTGTAAATAGTATGAAATGTTGTCATCTGCGCTTTTCAAAAAATGAAAAATTTGATAAGTTTTTTAGATTCATACCGTGGGACTTCACATGTGCTGGTTTTAAAAAATATATATTTATGTTGCTTGGGACTAGATTTTTTATTTGATTCATCTGGAACAAGTTTTGACCTGATCCAATCATATTTGATTTTATCATTCGGTTCCCATGCGAAGGAAAAATTTGATTTATTTGTCATGCAAACGTATATTGAATGTGAAAATATACTTTAATAAAATCGGATCAATAATTTGGTTTAAGAACTATAAATTTTCTTGAAGTGCTAAATTGGTAGATTCCATGTTCAAAAATACAGTTGGTTTCTCGAATTTGATACTTAATAGTAAGATATTTTTTGCTTTTTTTGTGAAATAAACGAATTGAGCTGGGTAAAGTTCTTCACATGGCAGTTTAAATTTTCTGACTATGTATGTATGATGAATTGCAATAAAAACGTACATCATACATGAATGTTACTTCCTCAACACAAATATGCCAGCAAATTTTATATGTTATTACAATAATTCATTTATATTTGTACATACATTTTTCAGTAAGCAATTTAGTTTGTTCTAGAACAAAATTTCCATGAAATCCACTAAAAATCAGCCAAGGATTCATTATTTGCACTACGATCTAATTCCTCTTGCAATATATCACATTTTCGTTTTTCGTATAATTCTTGCATCGTTAACAAATCAGTTTCAGCCACAGCACATTCACTTATTAGCGCCGAAAATCCTCTGGTCTTGAAAAATTCACCGTAAAATTCGATTACTTGAGCGGGCATTCCTCCATTAAACGCTTCAACAAATGCCTATATAGATTGAAACAAAAATGAAATGTAAAATCAGCAAACTTTAGATATAAAAAATTTGCTCTAAAGGAATTTTCACTTTTAATTGAACAAAAAAGTGATATTGTGACTAAATTCAATTAAATTTCAAATATTGAACGTTTTTTATAGAAAGAATTAATTTGGTGCTGATGAATTTGATTTATCCGATGAACCTTGCTGTACACATAAAAAAGCTACATATTTTATTCTTAAGCAGAAAATTTGCTTAACAAAAAAAATGCCAAAACACATACGTATAAATTTACAGATAATACAGTTCCAACCTGTGAGTCAAACCGAATCAACCCTTGTTGTATATCTGTGGTAACAAATCCCAGAACATCGAGAACTGAACGTTGAAATTCTAAAAATGCTTTTTGTAGAGCTCTATCTCCTCTCGTATTAGAATACATCAATAAAAATCGATCATCCACCCCACAGCTCAATAATCTGACAGAAAGAATTAGCATTTAAAAAACTAAAAACTATGATGTTGTAAAAATCGGGTGTAATGAATTCCTTTTCGACGAATATTTGCTAGTAACAAATGAACAAAACAGTGATACTGTGCCAAGTTACGCTTCAGATTTTTGGACAAAATGAATTCAGGACAAAAAGATTTAATTCGATGGTTCCGATACAGATTTACTATATTCAAAATTTACTGTACTATATGTCAAAAAGACTAATTGATTGCTTTATAGTTGTACCCGAGCTAATCAGTCTAGAATCGATTAGGTATATTATTTAATTCTGAGCCAATGAAAAATGAATCTATATTCATGTTTAAGTTGAAGTTTATGAAAATCTATTGTTTTTTTATCTATGCACTGACCAAATTCATGACAGCAAAAAATAATTAATGATCTTGAATACAATACCTATGATTCAATCATTATGCGCCATCAATGATTTGGTGAAATTTTTTAATTGTTTCAGCTTAATAGAAACAATCAAAAGCATATAAAATAGAATCCTTCTATTGCCCATGGAATAATATTAAGCCTATAATTTGTTGTCGCTGTTGAGATTATGAAGTGAGCATGATGGAAGAAAATTTCCAAGAAAATAATGAAGAAAATGCTCACCGATTTTCAGGCCAACCAACTTCTCCTTCTTTTGGCAAATCATCGTCACGATCAAATCCTTCTGCAGTACTATTCGTTGCACCATTTTCATCTTTCTCCTCCAAAACTTGATCAAAGTTGGCTAAATCCGGATATAAAGCCAATTGTATCCTTTCCCTCAATAACTTTACAGAGTCTGGTGGGAAAGCCTGCAAGCATCCGAATAAAACAAAGTTCAAAAATAATTCCAGAATATCCTACGTGTAATAAACTTCGGATATAGCACATCTGTGTTAGAACCATCGAATTGAAACTATTTGTCCTGCATTCGTTCTGTCCAAAAATCTAAAGCTAAACCTATCACAGTATCATTCTTTTGTTCATTTGTTACAAGCAAAAATTCGTCAAAAAGGAATTTATTATATCCGATACTGCATATAAACTTTTGTTATAGAAAACACAGTAGATTTCATCCGTGTTCGTAATTTCCTTACCTGTACAGTTTCAAAGCTAGTTGAACTTGAAGAACTTGGATCTGGAAGGACTATTTCATCTGAATCCAAATCGACTAATATCGCTTGTTTCAGCATTCTTCGTATACATTCAAGGGTACCCTCCCCTGGCCCAGAACCTCTTTTTGCTCCGACACCAGCCCCAGCAATCCTGGACACAGATGCTGTGCAAGATTCTCGCCCATTTATGGCCCACACATTAATTACATTCCTATTCTCCAATTTTACTGAAAAACATGGCAAGATAATCAAATAAACAAAAAAAGATACAGTCACCAAAACGAGCTATAACTTAATATCAAAATAGACAGCATCGTTAAGTATGAACAATTAGAAGTCTAAAAGTAGGATGATTCATTTGATTCCGATACCAATGCATTGATTCAGAGTAAAATTTGAATTTCAATCAAATCATTTGCCGTAACGAGAAAAGAAACATTGATATAAAAAACTCTACCAGAGCCTTCCGAAAATTCAACAACAAAATTATATGTAGGCTCAACTAGTGACACGAATGCATCTCTAAAAAAGCAAAAAGTTATGGGTTTAACTTTATTCTACTGTACTTCATAAATGTGGGCATTTAAATATGGATAAAAGAATAAGCACCTAATAAGTTCTATTGCTTTTATAATATACATCTTGCTAAATGCTGTCTCGCCATATATAAGTCAAAATAAATGATGCAATTACAGAATATGTTTTAGATATTGCACAGGTTATTAAATATATATGTATGCGTTGAAAGCACCTTCTATTACTACGGTAGCAGTACAATAAGGACTGCATTAGTATTAAAAGGCCTAGAAAAATATGATGCATATTCAAATCTTTTGATTTTTTCGAAACGAACAATAAATGCTTCACTATTGAAGAGGATCTGAAAAGGAGAACATATGCGCAATTACTTTTCAACTCGTTATAACTTCTTTTTACAAAGGTAAATTTCAGAACAGTCTTAGAAAGGCTAAAAACGTCTGCAGTTGATTGACATTCTATTCTAGTTGGTGACTTGAGGAAAGACGGCCAATTTTATACGAATGAAATCTCATAAAACTGTTTTAAGCCTCATAGGACATAAATTCAGTGACTCACCTACTTTTTAAGATTTGATGAATATCGACTATCACAAGCAAGCTTCAATATGAAAGGCTTAAGGCCAAAAGATGTGACATCCTTGTAGATTACTTGGCCAAGTTTTAAATATGAATTTTGACACTATATAAGCAAATTAACAACACTTGACGCCAATACGTAATGCTCAACTATAGAAATTGCTAAATTCAATTGAATTCAAATTCAGCAACATATCAAAAATTTTGCCCCAAAATACCTACCAAATATTGAAATTTTAGTAATTTCGTTAAAATTCGTTCGTTCGGATTTTGGCCTTAAATATGCTCTACTGATTATTATTTCTTACTTTCAATTTTCTTTGCTGCCGTTTTTTGTGCAATTTGAATAAGATCTCCATCAATTCCAACAAAAAAGGGACTAGACATAGATTTCTGCACAGTTTCACCCCCTGGGGAATTATTCCCCTCCACATTTAAATTTCTACTACTTTTTCGCATCCCTATGCCTCTGCTGTCGCTCTGTTGCTTTGCTTTCCAAAATGCATATACGGTACTTGCTGGTAACATTGGCACGTACGAGTGTTGCCACTTTAACGGCCATAATAATAACCGCAACGCCTCACACGTTGCAAATCGTAACGTCATGCTACCACCCGTTATAATCACTGAACGCTCGAGAGTCAATGATTTCAAAATTGTCAATACTGAATCTAAGCATAATACATGAAAAATTGGAACTAAGGGAAAATCGAAGCTCGGAATATGCCCTGCGGGCCAAAACCGCCACCGAATAGGGGCACGAGGTGGGGCTGGACCAATCAAAGTGATATACTTCTTATTTAAAGTTTCCTTTGAATCCTCGATCTTAGCATGATTTTCAACCAATAAGAGATCTGGATTTTCGGATAAAAGCATAGCACGAAGGGTATCGAACAAGGGATCAGGACATAGGACACATTTACACCGGGGTACAAATGTTACATTTTTCGATATGCTTCCAGGCAAAGGCTGCTTTTCATGCCAAGTTGTTAAACATGCACCGTACAAAATCGAATTATTGAGACTATCCGTGATTACCGGTAAAGCCCCTCCTCTCTTTGGGGAAATACTCCTAGAAATTTGCCCAACCATGGGGCTTCTTATCCCGGGCGAATTAGGCCGTGATCCTGAAAGCAAAATTGGCAGTAAAAAACCAAAATACATATTATTTTTGTTGATGAAATCGTATAGTGAATATCCTACTATTGAAGTCATAACAAAAATTTTTTCGAGTTAAAAGTAGGGTCCTAAAATCCAGTTTGTTAACCGCTAATTTTTTCAGCTTTAAAATTTTTTGAAATATTGTGATCTTAAAAATAAAATATTACCTAAAAAATAAAGCTAAATTCGGATCAATAGCCAGTCGGTTGGGTTACTAACAAAAAATATACCATTTCCCAAAGCCTAGTTACTACCAATGTATTTATATTGAAGTTGACTAGTATACAGCGCAGCGAGAAGAAGCCATAAGGAGGCCCGAACCAAACTAAGGCTAACTAGTTGAAGCAAAGAGTAACCTTCGGATGTACCTAATAAGTCGGGACCTCAAATCCATTCCTATATCCGAAAATCTGAAGCTAACTAATTGAAATTGAGACTTTCCATTCATAAGTTGTAAGTAAAAATTCGCTTAAAGCGAATTCGGTATACCTGAAATTTATAGTACTTCTTAAATAGTAGGATTGAATTTTTCAATGATTAATTTAAGCTCTTACCTACAGGTGATATTGCCCTTCGCTTCGATGTAATCACAGTAAAATGGTGAATCGTACTTCCCAACATCAAGTTATTTTTTTCTCTTTCATTCGGTATTACAGCAATTTGCGTTGGTATACAATAAGCTGGCAAAATTTCGAGCACTTGCTTTCCTATCATATCTAGCAACATTTCATTAAGTTGGGTCCTATTTGCGCGGTCGATTTCTAACCCAGGAAGTGTTCCGAGACCCAATAAAGATCCCCCGCCTAACCGACCAGACCGACCAATACCGAACGAAACTGGACGTACAACTCTTGAAATAATGTGGTGTTGCAACTGACGAATTCGAGTTACAAACCTTGAAAGAAAATAAATAACTCTTAAAAAATGTACATTTTTTTAAGCAATACGTACTATCTCCAATTTTATTGCGCAATTATTCTTTCTTGTAACAAAATTCAAAGCTCAAATAAACAAAATCTTCAAATAATTACAGTATTTTTGAGAATTTTATAGAATTTATAAGCATATAACTCATCTAACAACAATCACCTGTTGTTCAATAACCTCTGTTAACTAATGCTGCCTTTTCGGCATAGGTGACTTTTCTCGCTCCACATTGAAAATTCAAATACTGAAGTGGTTCCGACTCAACTAATTTAAAGGGACTTTTGAAAAATTTATTGATTGAAAAATATCATTATTAATATAACAGCTACATCCGGAAATTCTTTACTGAAAGAAGAAAAAGTGAGAGTAAGCAGTAAAAATTGAGGGAAAAGTGAAGCCTACAGTTTAAGGGGTGCTAATGATGTGGCAGCATAAATTGCTCTCTTTTAAAAGATGCACCAAAAGAACCTCCAGTAATTAATTATCACTGTACAGCTGCAATTTTCAGTATAAAAGACAAATACAGATGAGCCAGTACAATTCAAAAGAATGCTTATAACCAAAAATATTATATAGCTTAATAGCATTTTACTATATGTTCATTTTAATAACAAATGAATAATTTATTATTGTAACAATATTTTTGTAAACCTTTGTTCCAAAGATAATCTTTTCTGCTTAACATCTTCCTTTTTTAAGTTATCTGGCACCGCTGCAACACAACCTGTTAAACAGTTTGACCTAAGAACAGACTCATTTTGTCCACTTTCGCCGTCCTCCAAATCCAGTGTTTCCTCAACTTCAATTTCAAAATTAAAGAACATTTTCGGGGCTGATTGGGCAGAAAGTATGTCGATTCGGGGCCCTTCAGCAGCCAATGCACGACGAGCACCATTTTCAGACGAATCTAGACCCCCAGGATTACCCCCACGTATTAAAAAGAGGGGGTACTCAAGGGGGTGATTGGCAATCGGAGCGGGTAGTTTATATGGCTCTGGACTTGGAAAGGGTACGAGTAAGTGAATTGCGCGGCCTGCAGCGGTACATTCAAGCGCATAAGGGAGGTTTTTTCTCTTCACATCTGCCATATCGTTTAAAAGCTGCAATCTTGCCTACATAAAGAAATTAAAAAAATCTATTAAAAGATAGTTTACATATATAATATGCATGTACTGTAAACTTAGAATATAATAAATTTATTCTGAAAATTTTTGTCGTATTGAATGTACAAAAAAGTTATATCGTACCAAGTTTTATTTCCATTCTCGGATGTTACGAATTTCGGATATAATGGATCTATTGGAATCACCAATGAATTTAATATATCCAACGTTTACCGAGTAAGATATCACTTTAAATAAGTATGGTGTAATATAAAGTAGAACCGCTCGAAATCAATTTCCTCCTATTTAATATTGTATTTTCAAAATACCGTCTGTTTTGTCCTGACTCGACTAGGTTAACCTTTTATCAACTCTTTTATATACAAATAGTCCCCTCAAAACTTTAACTAAAAAATTGTCAAGGAATTCTACTCTGTACGTCTAAGCTCTACACAGAAGTTACCACCAATTTATTCGGCTAATAGAAATGAATTACTGTAAATTAATTGACGCCTTACCTGTAACGGTGCGCATACAAAGCTTAGCATATCATCAGCAAAATCAATAAAAGAATGAGATTTTTGCAATGATGTTACGAGGTCAGATTGCATATGGTGGTACACTTCAGTTTGAGCACGAAGTAAGGCTTCATTTAAAGCATGTACGGATACCCTTAGAGTTTCCAATTTCACACCAGCAGCACTGCCGAGACTATGTATGCAAATAAAAAAGCTTTCAAATTCAGGCTAATACCAATTTAGAAGAGTACTATCAAATGAATTTAACTCAAGAAATCTTATTCCAAATAAGATCATAATAGATACGTATATTTATTTTAACGGAAAAATTTATTGCCCTTTTTACATTACTGTGACCTTTCGTTTGTTAAATATTTGTGCATACAAAACTCAGTTACATATAAATATACATGCATATCAGCTATACTTATTTTTGAGAACTAAAAAAGTACTAATAAACTTGATTTAGAATTTTCTAAGCATTATCGATTCATTTATTTATAGTCGAATCGAATTATGGTGTGTCATCGCAATATATACTTTATCTGAATTATAGTAAATAACAGGGGAAATACTAATTTTCAAAGCTTATCAGATTCACGAGGTGCTGATGAATGGAAAGCACAGCGAGGGATTTCAGGAGGCCAGAACGATACTAGGCTAACACGCTATAATAGATATGCATATGAGTTGTCCAAAGAAAATCGTACTAAAATTATGTATATTTTTTTAAAAGACCCGCCCGACTGACTACTGATTTGAGTTTGACATTATTTTTCATGTCACAATATAAAAAATTTAAAAAAGAAATAATTACGCCCTTTTGACTTTTCAATATAAGATATTTACGCTGTTCCCAGAAATATTTCTCAAACAAAAAGGCAGATATGTGGAAATAGCTGCCAAATACTATTCTTTCCGCATGAATAGACGCAAATTTATTGTATCTTTTCATTCGTGACTAAATTTTCAAGGTCTAGATAGACAAATAAATAAAAAATAGTTTGAACAAATGACGTGTCATATCCTTTCAAATTTGAAAAGCATCTCGAGAAGAATGGTAGAAAATGAGTTTTTGAACTATTATGGCATTAGTGAAACTTTTCATTTTCCGTAAAATCATTTGAATATATATGCATATGTATATTCTGTTTCTGGTATTATATTTCATTTAAACAAAAAAAATTATCAGTTCTGGCCTAAGATATCTAGCTTGCACACCTTACTGGACCTATACCCTCCCAGCTGAGACGGAACGATTGCATTCGTCTCAGTAGTAAAGCCCTGGTTTCCTGATTTACTCCCATATCTATAACCGAAGAATTGCTGTTCACATCTGATGCCAAATATAAACGCCTAACATCGCGGCACTCATCGAGTAAATGTAAAATGGCATTTGAAATATTTTCGGATGTTATCCGCTCACTTAACGCTTTGAAAATTCCTGTACATAAAGGCCGTAGCGTCTGCGTAAAAATACATACAAAATTAATTTTTTTGTAAAAGGATATTGATAATTAGACTAAAAAAGCATCAGTTAATTGAATATATAGATTAGAGCTATCAGCACAGTTATGTACTACATTTTGATTACAAATATTATTTCGATTACTTGGCAAAACTTTTCAATTGGCCTTATTTGTCTCAATTTACTTAATTTCTATTTAAAAATTTGCCTATTTTCCAAAAAGTTTCATGTGAGTACTCAAGAAACTAGTAGCATAGTCAAAAACTAAAACTTTTCCATATCGATATAGGAGCAAACGGAGGTTGGTGGAACGGTAAGCCATTGAATAATAGAATATACCATTTTGTAGACCATTGATTCGTGAAAAATTAGCTCATGTCAAATTTCATTCAGTTTCAACCAGCAAAGTCAATCCTAACACATTTGAATATAATGCCCATATCGCTGTATTCAAACAGGATAAATTTTAAATACGATGCAACAAAAATACAAAATACTGCTGCAGTAGTCGCCGCTTAAATAAGCCCACCTTGGGACCAGGCCTTTATGGGCCTAATGAGAGGCTGGACTTATGAACCGTAATATGCATAGCTTATATACAAACAGCTGCGACAACTTGGGGATTGAGTGAAAGTGCCCACAATATATGACTGGGCTTATTATCCATGGGCTTACAAAGCGGCGACTACTCATCAGCACATATTAAGCACTGTCACTACAATTCATCATTTATGGCATATATATATATTATCATAAAAAATGCAAATAAGGTCTAAAATTTAAAAGTATACCGGCACGTTCACGTATGCATGTCAGTGAAAAGCAATAGAATCTTGCGAAAAAACCAATCTAAAAAACTATGCTCTATGAATGAAAAAAATTGCTTGACATTTTGCAAAATGTGAACGTAAATATCCAAACATTTTCTTTCCCCAAAACTATTAACAAAGAAACAATGGCGAAACAAAAAAGTGCTTACATTAAGAATAACAGTGTATAATTTATAGCTGCGAGCCACATCTGCAGGGCATTCCTCTGGAATGGACAAAAATCTGGACACATATAAAAACAAACATGAAATATTATAACCGAAAAGAAAATAGTACCCCATTCACAGTGTTTGGTGTTATGAATAAATAGTACCTGGTAAATTAGTACTGTCCATACAAATTTATTTCATTGAAATTCTTGAAGAAATTGAATGGCACTAAAATTCTTTTGGGGAGAAAAAGTCATCCAAGCAAACTTCGGATAGAGCGAATATTTCATGATCACTCAATAAATTCTTTAAATAAAAAATTCGTTTCATCCGAAAATCTGAAGCTGAAATGAGCTTAATATGGCTTTTTTGTTCATTTTTTAGAGGTGAGAATTCACGAAAGGAATGAGTCAAATTGATGTCTACAATATAGCAGTATTTCGTAAAAATATAAAAAATGCATTTTAAAGAAATACCGAATAAACTCGCCTGAGTAATGCAGCATTTACTGGAGTTCCTTCCAATAGCAGTTGCGGTAGTGCTAACGGATAATGACTACTTAAACTTTCTCTCAATGCTATATAACTTGAGCTTTCACAAAATTTAGGAAACCACCGCACCATTAATTCCAAATGCACGAATGACTGGGCGATATTAAACAAACTGCTAAATGAAGTATTTAAAGATTTTTTTGCTCGGGTGTGCTGCTCAACTTGAGGAGGCAACTCTAGTGATGGTATGCTAGGATCGGTTGAAAAAAATCGAGAAAATATTGATGATGTGTTTTCATTCCCGCGATCATCGGAAAATTTGTGAGCTTCATTTTTTCCTTGCTCAACTTCAAACCAGAAAAGCAGCTTGTGAGACTGTCCATGGAGTCTGAAAATAAAAATTGTTCAATTAACATTGGAAACTTTTCTGAAAAAAGAGCTCCGAATATTACCATTTGTAATTGGCGCTAGTTTAATAAGGTATGCCCACTTAAAAGAATTATTTCTAGAAATATTTCTTGCAAAAATAATCAATTAAAGAAACGATTACTCCTTTTTATGCGCCTTATCGCCGGGTACATTTCAGTGGAATTTCCAAAAAATTAAGCACGCAATTAATACTGTTATGAACATTAGATAATAAATAAACTGCAAATCCAATTATTGCAAAAGAGAAACTAAACGAAGATTTAAAGTAAAATTTGTCGATCAATGCTTGAAAATGCATCTAGGGACAGCATGAAAATTATTGCAAAAAATTGGTTTCAATATTAAAAACGTTTTGAACAGCTTCAGAGCAAAAAAAGCTGTATTATAAAAATCTAAGTAAACTTAAAAGAGGATTATAAACCTGTTAAGAAGTCTGAATATGATAAAACGATAATGAAAAAGTGTCTTACATTAAAAATCTCTGAAAAATGTTCGAAACTCAAAAATAGTGCTTCTAAGAACTTATCTTTTTGTTTCTTCAACTTTTTTCCTGATTCTCTTCAAGAATATCGATGAAAAGCTGAATAAGCTTTATGTATATTAAATTTTCGATTATAATTAGCGCGTAACTATGACTAACCCACAGAAATCCAAGAAATACGAGAAGCGAGCAGGGTCATGAAGCACAGCTTCGAAAGCACGGATTTTTTCCGCCTCTCTCGCAACAATTATCGGCGAATCAGTCTCTCGCATTTCCAATCAGTTTTACTTGCATCAATGAAGCATGTAACAGAAAAAAATTTATACAATTTTTTCTTCATTTATAACGCTACCAGGTAGTTTGAAAAATGTACCAAGAAAAAAATTGTTTCTGGCAATCCCTCATTGCCATGGGATTAATTTTAATTGTTCTTATTTGGAAAACTTATCTTGATTGTTGAATTTTCTATCTGCACTCATTTCCATATTTAGTCAATAGTACTACCTGCAACCAAATTTCTTAGGCCTCTAGACAACTGCAGTGTTATCACACTTATTATAAATTACCGCTAATATGTGGGCAGCATAAATAATAGTAATAAATTTTTTATGGATGCGATAGTGTAGCATCTATAAGATTGTGTAGCATCTACAAGACTATGTAGACAGAAATTGATTTATCATTTGATCTTAGTTTTAGTTCCTTCCATATCTGTATCTTGGACTAGTGCGTCAATATTTTTTTGCCAATTCTGTTGCACATTTATCCAGAATTTCGACTTTGCATTGATTTTGTCCATTGTATGCATATTTGAACACCTACTTAACTTGGACATTTGATGATGAAGTGCATTACTTTGGAAACTTTACTGAATACATAAATTTACGTTGGATGCTGCAGAAAGAGCTGTAAAAATAGGAAGACGTTTACGTTTATTCATTTGAACAAAGAAAAAAATAGACATTAATGATTGAGGATCTAGCAAGGTTGATAATTCAATTGTTATGAATGTACCAGACAAGAAGAACACAAAGGCTATACAAGCATGGTAACATTATACAATCATAATTTGTGTTGCTGAGAGTGAATAAGAAACACACTCAGCAACACAACAAACACGGTCTCGACGCCAATCCATCTGGAGAGTCACAAAATGATGCAGCTAAAATGGAATAACTCTTAAGAGAGTAATTCCCTTAAGAACTAATTGTTGCAAACAAATTAGTTCCTAACATCAATATTGCTCATGGTATTCCTACTATAAAAAATAGTAGGAAATGAAGCAATTGCTCATTACCTGTATTTAGTGGAGGCTTCAAAGAGTTAAATTTTATTTGAACTCAATTACAAAAGCTCATTCTTCTTTATTCGAATTTTCAGCTCAATAAAAAACCACTATACTGTTTAAACAGTAAGCATTGTTAGGATATTTACTGCTCTAGTACCCAAATTCTACTCAATTTATATGTTACCCCGATCTATACATCTTTTCACAAATTATTATTTTGTAACGTCTTTTGAGATCAACAATTTAATTGTAATTTCAAAAGATATTTCTTGCAGCCCACAAGGTTACCCTTATGCGGCCCATATGATATTGGTACAATTAATAATCTCTCTTCACTCTTCTATATTATCACAATACGCGCTGTACGCTGGTTTTCCTGGCACCGTCGCTGAGTGATTATAGTTGTCGGTTACCCACTATCATCAATAATATATTTTGTCTGTGTACTCTTTTCTCTTTTTCCTTTTCCTTTTGTTCAATTCTTTAATAAGCATATCATGGAGCAGAAATAAATGACTGAAGTATACCAAGAGGGATCTCACAATGAGGCTTGAGAAAAATGAGGCAAACTAGTCATAACTAATTTAATTGAAATTTTGGGCCATAACTATTTTGTAAAATATCCGTCCAGAAAGTTTCTATTTTTCCACCTATTTCTTTTGCATTATTTATAGTCACCTAGCAAAAAAATCTATTAGCAAGATATTTATGATGCAAGTCTTTTATGCTTGTCAAGACGCACAACAAACAGGCAAACAATGCAAAAGAGTAACAGTTCAATTGTACATTATATCTTAACCTGTGT
>JAULBW010007398.1:0-15719 GCA_032358265.1 Vaucheria bursata | reverse complement strand
CACAGAACATGCGTAGGTGGAAAATGAGTGAAGAAGTTTCCACAGAACCATAAGAAATATGACACGTGGCAAATTGTGCAGTAAGTGCGTAAAGGATTCCATAAAGGATTGTGACAAAGGTGTAGACATAAAGGGTTTGGCATTAAGGGCGCAATTAGGATAAAAGGTGCAAATTGGTAGAAAGGGCGAAAATCATAGAAAAGGTGTGGGCAAAATATAGACGAACATTTACGAACATAGTCGAGCAGTTATGCCGTAGGAATTTAATGAGATAGCAGGACCAACAAATATCCTGAAAGTATCTGATGAAAATACTGATGTTGAGTTAGCCTTGCAGTTTCATTATCTTTATGGTCCCAGTTACTTTTACAAAACAATTTGCTTAAATGGAAACATTCCCAAAGATTTAAAGTCTAAACTAGTGTTTTAAGTAAACTTACAGCACTGTTACCATAAGAGTTTTATAATTGTGTTTAACATGAATATTTCTTCATTCTGCACTAAACAGTCTCAAGAAAAGTACTACATCTCTTACTAGTAAGTGTCAGGATACTTGCTGGTCCCCCTATCTCTTTAAATTGCTACAGCATAACTGCTTGACTATGTTTGTAAATATTCATCTATAATCACTTATATTTTGCCTGCACCATTCTTACCTTTTTGCCCCTTTTACCTCAATGCACCTTTTATCCTAATTGTGCCTTAAATGCCGAACCCTATAAGTCAACACCTTTGTCACAATCCTTTATTGACTTCTTTGTTCTACACCTTTACAATTTGCCACGTGTCACCTTTCTTATAGTTAATTGGAAACTTTCTTGGATTATTTTCTTCAACCAGTTCAACCGACAAAAGAGTGATTCTACTTTCATCGTGCTCCCTAGAAACTCCTTTACTGTCTTCTATTCCACTCTAAACTTTGCTTCAACTGACTGGGTATTATTCCAGAGCTGTCATCAAAGTTATAATTCCACTTGAATCGGCCTTATTATCAATTTTTCCATTCTGCTCCACTTTATTTCCATCAAAGATAATTTCTTAGAACTCTTTAAATAATGCTAGAATTGTCATAAGCTTACCAATGGAAATTACAACATTTATTTAAGGAGCAAAAGATACAGTGAGATTCAGCAAGATTCACCAGAGAGCCAATTTCAGGGGCACTTCAAGAGGGTATACCGCAGGAGCTAATGGGGACATGTTTATTTGTTTAGTCTTGTGTTTATGTTCATTCTTCATCAATTTAATAAAATTATTATATTTTATTAAATCTTACCTTTGCTTTGCTGTTTGTCTGCCTTCTGCTATACATCAGACATTACCTCGCAGAGTCACTTCATCTATAATGGTACTAGTAATATATTGTATTACTATGCCCTTTCTTCTTCCATCATTTAACAGTAAGAGTATATAATGTTTACTAAAATTCTTCTTTTCCTAACAAGTCATTAATTGTGTTAAGCATTTGACCATGTATTTACTTCATGTAGGTACAAATATCAGACATTATCGGTTAGATTTAATTGAATTTTTACAGAAATATTGTTTACAATTTATGTTTTTGTTCAATGGCAAAAATACAATAATGTACGTACAGTTTTCCATCAGTTTTTCTTATTTTCTTGCTCTGGCTCTTGTCCTTGTTTTCCTCTTTATTATTCCTGTTCTAGTTAACTTCTTGCCATATGTATATTACACTGTTGAAAAACAGAGTATATATATGGCTGGTAATATTGTGTATGGAAAATATTTTAACATGAGACTACATTGGAAATAATTTGGAATAAAGAGATAAAGCCAGTTTTGTCACAAGTAAAATATAAACATTGTAAAAATAAGTATGCTGCTCATTTAAGACCTTTTTTTCATAAAGGACATTAAGATATTGAAATTTTTTCACGCATGCTAGAATACCATGTTCCATTTGTTTAGTCATTTTCGTAACTTTTCTGTCACACTACTACAATCAAGTCTTAGACAAAATTTGACACAGTGTATGGAAAAAATTGATTTGAACAGTAACTGGTCTTACTGTTAATAGTGAGCATGGTTATCCAAGAGTATAAGGCAGACATGCTACTTTTATATTGCTATTATTAGGCATTGTATTGATGTCAAGGTAAGAAATAGATAGCTCATTAAGTGCATTTTGGTAGCCACAGACTTATTCTCAGGCCAGTGTTTTATTAAATATACGGTTGGCAGTAGTCATGCACAAAAAAACACAATTATATGCAATTAATAACCCAATATTAGTTGACACGTGCAGCATGAAATAGCGTTGTGGTTGCTGTTTCAATAAAAAATCTTTATAAGTGCAGCAATAACATACATCTTACATCCACCATTTCTGCTGGCAAAAATTCAACATAAAAAAGTCTTTAGCAAAAATATTTTGCAGGGACAAAACTATACTTTGGGGGAGGGGATCAGAAAAATGTTTTTTTAGATTCATTATTTTGTGTGCTTTGCTTTTCATTCAATTAATGAATATAGTAATTGATAAAGCAAACTATGAGTTCATTCTGAAAGTGATGGTTTTAAAAAGCATTTAACAAAAAAGTATTAAGTACAGGGTTGATAAATATTCAGGTATACGATGAAAAACGGTTATAATATATTTATTGTCCAGATTAGTCAAAAGTATTGTTCCAGTGCAAGTTTGTTTGGTCGGTTTTAAGGGGCTTAAGTTGATATGTCTCCGTTTTGAATTAAATCGGTTTCTGGGTTGAAGCTTTTGCCGCAGAATCTATTCTTGTCCGGTTATTTAAGCAAGACACGTTAGAGCAGCTATGCCTGCACAATATTAGATCGTAGTGAAATGAACCACATCTTAGCAGTTAATCAGCTAGAACCTTGGATGGCAGGACCTAAACGCACTAGGGTGACGAACAGCGCGAAAAATTCCTTTGTACGTTATTTCTTGAAGTCTCATCCTGGTACCTTACTTAAAGAAAGCCACCAATACCAGTGCAGGTTATATATTTAATCTTTTTCTAGAATAAATCTTTTAAGTTAGCAAGCAGAACCAATTTGTCTGTAGCGTTTAGTTGTTCGTAAATCTTTATTATTCATAAGGCATGATCCAGACGTTTATTGTCCAACGCCATGCTTGCCTCGATGGCTCATTTTCTTACTTGGAGCCGGGCGGCCGTTGCGAGGTGAGGTTATAGAAGGGCAACGACATGCCGTGATGAATATAGTATCTTATGAATGTGATGGGTGCGCCATTTGTTGGGAGGATTTTGAGCCTGGCCGCGAGCTGACTCTATTGCCCTGGTTAGTTCGTTACTTTGTCATGTTTCGTTATTTTCTTTAGTAATCGGCAAACTTTTAGAAAATTTAATATCTTTGTGTTGTGTTATAATGAGTTTGACACCCATATTTTTAAATTTTATGCAGTGGACATGTGTGGCATTCAAACTGTCTCGAGAAATGGATTAAAAACCACGTAAGTATTTCTATTATTCTCAGTTAAATTCATAGATTTGCTATATTTCCGCCCTACCAGCGTGACCAAGTATTATAAAAACTTGTCAATTGTGTTCTCCCTAGACCGGGTAGCACTTGGATAGTAGGGTAGTTTAGAAAAATCTTGCGATATTCTAGTAATATTGGTCCTGGAGAAGGTAAAACCTAGGTAGTAAGGCAGCAGGATATTAATGCTTGGGTATTTGTACAGATAGAATTCAAAATTTATTTGCGCAGAGCATATTTATACAGTATTATGATATTTATCAATTTTATTCGGTCATAGATTTTTTTCATGCAACTGAATGGGGATTAATAGATAATCTAATAAAATATAGTTCTTACATTAATATCAAATTTTAAAAAGCTAATTTTATTCGAAGATTTGTTTACGTTTTTTTGATGAATTTTAGCGTACACGAGGTCATTTCAAAAATTTAGAGATTTGCTACCTGGGTAGTACATTTCCACTATCGGGTAGTAAGTAGGAGAACCCTACTTGTCAAGCGTTTTGTTTAAAAAATGGTTACATAATAATTCATTATGATAAATTCAGACGCATGCTACATTTATATTGTACTGCAAAATTCTATCACACTATAAGATTCAGCATTCAAATTATTGCATGGACAATGCTGCTGGAACATAATGACTGTATGATGTATTTTCTTTCTAAAAGCCTTTACTTAAGGGTTTATTTCAAATAGAATAGTATTATTTTACTAGTGCGGACCAAAATTAAAGGGTCCTATTTGGCGGATTTAAAAGTAAATATATTACTGAAATTTTTCCACCCCGTTGAGGTTTCTCGGCACGAATTGTGATGCTGTTACTTTTGGAAAAACTAATCCCATTCATTTAATTATGTTTTTGCTATTGTATGAATGTAATGCTTCAATTCGAGTGCGGGAAAACAGAAATATTATATATTTCTCTGCTACAATGAACCAGTATTTTTACATCTAGTTTTCATGCACCTTTATTTTATTGCTTCACGTTTATAACAAAAAATTGCCAAGTGAACATCGCATGTAACAAATTTACCAAGACTGCCAAATGAATTTAATGTATTCGAAAGTCTGAAATGGAACTTGGCATAAGATAGCAATGTCATTTATTCATGATAAAAAAATTTGTTAAAAGCTAGTTTTATTTAATTGAAACTAAACTTGGACCAATACTGCATTTTCATTTATTCGTTGTAAGTAGAAATTTCTTAAAATCAAATTTGTTACATCCAGAGTTTAAAGATATATTTTGCACTCTCACTAGACTACTTGCCCTGGTTGCCGCCAAGATTTGAACCTTCTCGCAAGGCAGATGCAGCTTGAGGGAGGTGCACATCCCTGCTCTCTCTCTAGACAAAGGGCCCATTTTCGTGCCCTCAACGCATCACGTAATGCGGGCGTGAACTGTCGATGATTAGGATAAAGCGAAACGGGGAATATTCATTTATCTATGTGCATAAGTATCGTAAATACTGTACAGGTGAGGTTATTTGTGATGTTGATACAAATCAATTACATCTTTTTATTTCAGATAGATTCTTTTTTTGCTGTTATCCTTGAAAAAGTTTTGTTTTTTTGTTTGAAACTTCCTATATTATACGTAGTTTTTAGCATTTATGAATAAATAACATTACTGGTAGATTAATGTTATTGTCCTTCGTACTAATCTAGTCATTGAAAACTTTGGCTACAATGATTTTAAGGGAGAAAGGCACTACTGAGTTCCACTCCAATCCAACTGAAGGGGTTGTGAGGTGATTCATAGTGAGAAATGGTAACACAAGTAGCGTTAGTTGGAAAATATTTTTATATTTCATAAATTGATGGTCCACTAAGAGATATATTTTCATGTTTGTGTGCTTTACCACTTCACAAACTCCGTTTGCTAGTGTAGATTGATATCTCAGATCTGATAGATTCAATAGCTGATATTTTGTGTAACCGATGATATCAGTGTACGAGATATAATCTATATTTGTAAGATTTATTGCTGATAGAAAGAGATAATGTTGGCAAGCTATAAGTGCACTTAAAAAAATTATGCATATAGTGTACGTACACAGTATGTGCACTGTACGAACCAAATTTGTTTCAAAATAACAATCGATTTTCAACGAAAACCATGCTAATTTCATTTTTACCCGCTTTATCAAAAATTAGTTTCTATTTAGAATCATAATTAAGCTTTCAACTTACTTTGAGTAATATTCTGATATTGAGCATGTTTTAATTGCATCTTAACGAGATAAGGCCATAAGTAATCTTTTCCTAAAACATAAATTGCATTTTTTCTAGCCACAACTGAAAAGTTCATATCAACAAATAAGAATTGATCATGATAATTGTTCTTTTTAATCGGAGCTATTCTGAAATTGTACTGTTTGATTGGACAAGTGAAATTGGGTAACTTATCAAGAATTTTGATCAGTGAAAATCGACTTTATTTGTTTAAATTAAAGCTCTTTCACTGAAAGATGTCCCAAATGAAAGATTGCATTTTTAAATTTCTTGTACCCTTTCATTTGTGACCATACTTCAGTCTACTTTGTCTGCAGAAAGTTATGAAACCCAAAACAATTCATTCTATCTACGAAATGTAGTTTTAATATGACCTTTTTATTCTAATTGAATTTCAAAGTATTTCCATGTACATAAGCATTTTTGTTTTTTTGGAAAACGTGTTTTTAGGCCGTTTTACAATAAGAGCAGTGTGGGTTACGTCGCTGAAAAGATCCACTCGCTTTGGCATTATTTGATTGGAGGGTGATATTTATTTTGGGTCACATCTATTTGGTGAAATAGCTAGTTTTAACGGGTAATCACCTTATTCAGTGTACATAGAACGTATGGGATTTATGGATTTTTCTGTTTTCATTTTGTCTGCATTACATAGTTTACTTCGATTATAGCGAGTTATTTATTGTGTCTTCATATCATGTCCAAGTTGAACTTCAGATTTTCGGATATAATTAATAAATTTTTAAAGCTATTTTAATTACATTTACCCCAGAGTTTGGTCCCGAGCGAATGATTTCTCTAAATTTTGTGAATGTTTATTGGAAAATAATAGTTTTTCTTGTATATTTTTGTAACTACGACGTTTCGTTTGCGCCATAGTTCCAGGGACTGTTCACAGTAATTCTTGGATGATTTTTGCCTTTGCTGAGTTGAATTATTCAATAAAAAATGGATGCTGGCACAGTCATTTTCCTGTAGAATTTTTTGTTGCTAACACTGAAATTTTTTCTTCTACAAAATTAGTGTTAATTCTTAACTTTATATCGTATAGTGGCATGAAAAGCAATGATGCTAATAGTGCTGTTAACACTTAATTCGAAAATGATGTAAAAAAGAGCAAAGCTATAATCGGTTAAGGTTGATGGAATAAATAAAGTACTTGGGGGTGCTGATGATGTGGCAGTATGAAAGTGCTTCATTTTAATAGCTATACTAGAAAACTTCAAGCTTTAATGGCCACTGTCCAACACACAAATTCGAATTCGTGTAGTATAAAAGAGAGTGCCAGTAAGCCTAAACGGAGCAAAGACTCATGCAATTAAATATATAAATTTATGCCTACATTAATGAATTTCCGCACCCTGAATTAAAGCAATGCAGTAATGTCAATGGTACTGGATGGCCATTATTGAAACTTAACTGTTACTCGATATGCGACTTTAATTAATATAAATTGCTGTCTACATTACTGTACAATTATAATCACAATGCAATCTACATCAAAAATTGAAGTATTGGAAAACTTGTCAATATTTCATGTTCAATAAACATATTTTTTACATTTAAAATCCAATTGGGTTACTATAATTTAACACTACTAGTAACATGCTCCAAACTATTAATAGTAAATTCATAGTATATTATGAAATGACCTCAAAAAATTTGCTCCATTGTTAGTGCTAATACGTAATTAAATCCTTTGTAATTTTTTTGACACTTATTTATATTTCAATTAAGTGATGGGTGTGTGCAGTTTCTGTTTCTATTTATTTTGAGCAATCAGATTAACTATTGTGGAAAATAAACCTGATGTGTTGTATTTGAATTCAATGAAAAAAGTACATATTTCTGAGTCAGACTACAGAACGTGCTTGTGAGAAATATGTATTTTAAGCCTGAAAAAAACTGGTAATTAGAGGGTTTATTCATAGTCATCGTACAAAATCAATGTACACACCATCTCATATGTTTTAATTTATACAAGGATAAATACAGCAACAAAAAATATGTGACATATTAAGTATAAGATCGCACACCCCCCTCCTCCCCCCATAGATATCACTTTGAATGTTCATGAAGATGAATGTTTTACTTAGCAAAATATCTTGGAACAAATCTTTTAACAATTAAAAGAAAATAAACTATGGCTAACTTAAAATAATGCTCTATTGGTCGGCATCATTTAGGTAGTTGCCCGTAAGTTTAGTCTCAACGAAGTAAAAAAAATCTGTAATTGTTTTTCAATAAATGTTTGATCTCGGAAATATTGTAAAAGTAGCGAATCCAAGTTTATGCTTGATGATAAACAATGATACTAGAAATGAAATCATGTAGCGTAAATTCCTCCACGAAAAAAATTAATGTTTAAGTGCTGAAATCAATTAATATTGAATACAACTTAAAATAATAGGGCACTCCAATGGAAAATTTATTTCAATATTTAAAACAATATAATTTTTACTTCACTAACAGTACCTTCAGATTTATTTAAGGCATAATTTAAAGATCCCAGATCCCAATTTTTATTTGTCAAAAAACTATTCACCCAACGTAAAAAATTTTTCAACTCCTGTTCGAAAGTACTTGTTCACCAACAGTCGCCTGGTTTATTTATACCACTGATTATCACTTACAGAGTCATCCTAGTATTTGACACTTCTGTAAGTCAATTATTGCAACGAATGATTACCTGAGATTAGCCATTTTTTACCGAGTCACTGGAAGAAACTGGTTGTTATTGGTTTCTTCAAGTTAACTTGGTATAAGAAGAATGATTTGTTACAAGAAGATGAAATGCTTTAACTTGCAAAGACTAAATTTGCCGTCAAGTCTATAGAATATTTTTTCTCTTAGTTAAATAGTCGAAAGCTCTACTTTTTTCATTTTCCAACATTAACTCAACTTTTTCGGCTTCATTCCAAAATTACTGGTAAACAAAGTAGAAAATCTATTTAAATACATGATTAGTTCAATGCATATATATAAGTAGCTTAAATATTTTAGATTTTTTTCAAAGTATAGTTCACTCTGTGAAAATGCTAAGCTTCTAAAAAATGGATTGCAGATTTAATTAAAGTAGGTACATCCAGTTGGCTATTAAAAAATTCACTAGCTGACTGTTTTCTACCGAAAATTGAAAACCAATAAAATAAAATCTGGCTATCTGTTGGTGCATTTCCAATTTTCGCTCTGATGATAGTATGCATCTTCTCTTCACAAGAAAGCATTATAATTTAATGGAGATCAGCTAGTTAAAGGAAATTTTAGTCAGTTTTCCGTGAGTGTAGGAACGCCGTAGGATGATTTTGAACTTGCCGATCTTCAATAACGAATGCTTCGTATATATATAGCGCTATAACAACATTGACCATGACCACAGCACTTATTGCACTTAAGGTGTCCCGAAGCTTTTCTTGCTTTTCGTGAAATATAAAGTCTCTACTCACGAAGAAAGTGCTCATTGGAGAAGCAATCATTAGAATTGAGTAACGAATAAGTTTCAAGAAGGTTGACCGGTTCTCATCAGCCAAAAGAATATCGCGACATGTCCAAAATCGAGTGGATTCCGTATTTTCGCTGCTGTTATTCATTCAGCAGTCTGTGTATCTTCTAATTAATACGAGTTGTTACGTTCAAGATTAGGAGTTATTAAGTTTAGTAAATTTTAACTTATTTGCTATCCATCGTATGACCTACAATTGATACGTCTATATTAGTCTACAAACGAGTAAAATCATTGGTCGTTTTCCTCGGTTTATTACTAATGTATAGGACGCCACCATGACGACTCTCGAAGATCAAATCCTAAAGAAAAATATACCAGGAAAGTGCTCCACCTGGAGTAAGGATGACGATGAAGTTGGTCAAAGAGCGAGAGCTGAATGGATAGATCCTGATGCTAGCGATCCCGAAGAAGAGTTAACCGACATCGATAGGCAGAAAAGATGGATTGAAACTGACTGCCCTGAGCCAGTTCGACGAAACCTGGCTGCAAGACATCAAAAGGTATGGACTAAATTACAATTTGAGTTTATTTTGGGGATTCGAAATATCACTAACGCTTAATCAGGATAACATATTTTTTAAGTTTATCGCAACTGGTTGACGCAGTTATTCCAGAAATGTAGTTTATTTTGAAAATGGATTTGATATCATTCAAAAAAATTTTTTTGGCATCGCGATGTCTTTGTGCCAGTGAACTGGTTAGAAATCTGAGTCGTGTTATCTCTTCAATAAGAGAAAATCTATCCAATCGACCATTTTGTACTACAGTCCTTAAGTATTTAGAATTAAAAAATATAATTGTCAAGACCCGGCAATGTGAGGAGTTTGCATTTCGCATCGCTGGATGTATCTTAGCCAATCAATCTCGTTTAAACGATAAAAAATCGTATTAATACCAACACTAGCTGTTAGTTTCAAGGATTTCATTTATATATTGCACAGGGACGAGCTCGAACTGGAGTTAAAGGCGTGCTTGCGGATCACAATTCTTACCAAAAATCGGTTATGGCCGATGACAAGTTACAAGAGCAATATCGAGAAGCCGTTATTCGCCGAATAGCATTTGGTGGTACAGTGGAATCGAGTACTCATATTTCAAACGATAGTTCCCTGATTAACGCGCAAGATGATAATAATAGCAGTGATGAAAGTGATTTGGATGACTTTCTTCTTGAGGTACTCTTATTGTCATTTTCTCTGTCAATGGAAGAAGGATATCTGAATAGTTTCAACTTAGAATATTTTTTCACTAGAAGCCATTATTAATAAGTGTTCTTGAAATTAACAAGTCAGTAATTTCAAATGAAAAGCAAGCATGCATGTCTGCTTTTTTTAGATCTTTTAAAACTTTGACTTATTGACCTTTGGCTGTAAATTATAAACTGTAGAAACTGTTAACTATTCTCTTTTGAACATTGGAAGTATTTATTTATCTGTTTATTTTTACTCCTGCGAGCTATATGTTATCCTCGAAAGGTTGTTATATTGACTCATATGAGTTTTTAGCACTCATTTTAACTGCTTGATGGTCACGAAACAATGAACCGACATATATAATTTATACATTGTACTTTTTAATGATTTTGGACTAGTCGTATTTCTTTGACTTGTTCTTTTAAGATCAAATGCATGAAAGTAGTTGATAATTCTATAATTTTTATTCACGTGAAAAAAATATTAATTGTTATAAATTTTATACAGTACCGTAAGCAACGATTGGTAGAACTAAAATCCTCGGCAGAGAAGCCTATTTTTGGCCATATCATGGAAACTTGTAGAAACGAATTTGTTGATTGTGTGGACCTCGTCGACCCACGCTGTTTTGTGGTTGTTCATCTCTACGAACCTTATATAAAAGCCTGCCAATCAATGAATAGATATCTAGAAGTGCTTGCGAGGGAGTATAAACATGTGAAGTTTGTTCGAATGCTGAGCTCAGAAGTGGGGGACACGGAGGGTTACGATCATGTGGCATTACCAACTCTAATTGTATACAAAGCTAAAGAGGTGGGTGTTTGAATATCGCTAGCCATGCCTAACTGTATATTTTTATATTGATGCAGACTAATATAGTATACTACACATTATGCAATACGATGTACTAGCCATTATTTAGATATGGAGTTACTGAATTAGTTTATTGAGTTATGTCATGTTGGATTATAATTAAGTATTTCAATCTAGTATATCTATCAGCATTTTCCTCTCTTCTCTCCATGCGTTATCTACCTCTGTGCTGTATTGACAAATATTTTCAAAAATTTGTACAAAAGAGTATGATATTTGCCTGTTGAAATCAATTACAAAATTTCGAAAGTGGAATAAACTAAAGATAAAATCAATCACGCCTTTTTATTTCTGGAAAGTTCATTTTTTATATATTTTTTTAATCATAGAGTACGTTATGTATAACGCGGGTCACTGATATTCTTGGTGAAAACTACACACAAGCTGATGTTGAATGGTTATTACAAGATATCGATGTCTTTGAGGATTGTAGTGTAAATCAGTTACAGAACATTAGTTCCACTAATCAATCGGGGTAAGTCAGATTCGCAACTTTGACATTTTATACGAATTCGCATTGTACTGTAAAGCTTGTAAACACTCGCATCTAGCTATGAATCTTACTGCTAATTTAGCAATGAAATTATGTAGGTATACCACTCTTGATATTTTTCTTTTCGAACTTGAATATCAAAGCTACTCTATCTGATAAAGTACATAAAAAAATTGCATCAAATTTTATAGTACGAGTTGCAAGGAAAATTAAAAATCATACATTTTGGTAATATGATTTTTGAAATGTCTGAAGTACTCAAATTTTAAAATCAAATCATCAATATTTAAAGAGCGATTCTACACATATGCAATGGTTAAAATATGTTCGCAAATATGTTGATATATTTTATAAATAGCAAAATTTTGATATTATCGGATATGGCTAATCTATCGGGACCGCTAAATTAATTTATCTAAAACAGAACTTGAAAAAATACAACTTCTATGCGAAAAGTTGAAATTCAAATGTAGCAAGTTTATTTTATGTGATAAAATTTAATGTACTCGTAGTGAAACATAATTTCATCTTAGTGCATGTAAAAATAGATGTAGCTAAACGTGCCAAAATAATTCATTCAGACAACGTATACTATTAATTCCGCCTATAAAATTTATAGTAATTTTACCGTTAAGGGCATTCTTGGGGGGAAAATAGCGCCACACTGCAGTTACTCGTTATCTATGATGGGCTGCATATCAATTATTACAATTTCTTATTTTATTGCCAATTCACTGATCTATATTTGAAAGAGTTCGAAATTGAGAAAAGTAGGCAAGTGACAAGAATGTAATCAGGTAACAAGAATAAAGGTTGAAAGCAATGAGATAAAATCCAAAAATAAAACTGCACAGTGATGGTAAATAATCTAATATTTGTCTGGTGTTTAAATAGAAATCGTTCCAGTGAGATGTCATTGCGTGTTGCTCGCGTAAACACTTCTGCAGCTACTGTTTCATTTCCTTTCAACATTGTGCTCCGTAATCTGTTATGTTCAATTTAAATTCATTTATTTAGTTCAACTTCATTTCTGCAACTGTTAGGATCGATTAGGAATCGATCTGGTTTAGTCTCACTTGTGGATTCATTGTAAGAATAGCCATCTCGCACTTGAGTGCATATTTTGAACACACGATGCAATTGCGCACTTATCATTTTATCATAGGAATGATCGTTTATCGAGGGTAAATAATGCCCTGGAAAGTGTCTGGGTGATAACCAAATGCTAGATACTGTTAGAAAACTCTAACAATCCGATACTCCTAGTAAGCAGGCAATTGCATGAGAGTATGATGTTTTGAAGAATGCTATTCGCAAGATATGGAATCAATGAGATGTTATTCTTTTGAGAACAGAGACTGTTCAAAAACTACAAGGGTGTTGACCTGCATTTGCCAGTCTCGTTTTCCAGAACTTGAAGAACGCTTGTACCAATGGATTGACATGATGCGCCGCTTAAAATTGGAGCTGCCCACATTGTTGGTCCTCGCCAAAGCTGTCAGATTTGCCAGGACAATCAATTTGCAAACGATCAGTTTAAAGCTTCATGGGGATGGATTTCCAACTTTGGAACTTGGAGATTAACAGCAACTCTGTTGCATGGAGGAGAAGCAGAAGTAAATAAGGAAGATCCGTTACTCTTACAGTCTGTAAATCAATTGTTTGACATTATCAAGAAGTATCCATCTGCATGTATTTATAATATGGATGGGATGGGTTTGTTATCTAGAGTTCTTCCTTGCTATACCTTAATGATGCCACAAAGACATAACAACTGTGAGATTAGTAAAAATTGAAGGACAGAGTGACTCTGGTAATATGTGCCAATTTAAATGGTTCAAACAAAATTCCATGCACAATGATTGGTAAAAGTAAAACACCAGCATGCAGCACTGGTAGAGAGTGGTGCATTCTATATTTTGAGTAAAAAAAATGCTTGGATGAATTGAAAGACATGCCAGAAATAGTTTGACTGATTTAGTTCCTATAGTAAGAAATCTAACAGGAAGACCTGTTCTGCTTGTGGATAATGCTCCAGATCATTTTAAAAAGTTTGAGAAGGATGAGATTTATGTTGAACTTTCCCCTTCCAATTGCATAAGTTGAAAGCAACTTTATGATCAGGGAGTCATCAGAATGTCAAAAAGCAGGTAGAAGTACCTGTATTTACAAGATACACTTGCCTTTCATGGCCTCAGAGAAGACAAGGATTGCATGAAAGTAGAAAGGGCTCAATTGAGAATAGGATCAGCTGGAGTTGTATATGGAAACCTTGCTCAACTAGTAGATACTCCTAAATATGCAAAAGAAGTTTGGGATTCTATCTTACCAATTTCAATTTAGAATTATTTCAAAACGGCAGATCTATCAATTCAGTATCCAGATAAAATGGAACTACATCAAAAAATTGATGAGACAGAAGAGATCCATGGCCTCATTGAAGGTTTACACAAAATCAATCTAGAGAATGTTAGAGAATTCCTTCATGTCAATGACCAAGAATCTGAGTAATATATTACAGCAGTGATCAAAGACATAGATTATTTGATTCAAGAAGCTCATGTTCAAGACCAGGCTACTAATGAATCAGAAGAAAGTGATACGGGAGTTGATGATGTACTTGAACTTCAACCTGCACCATTTATCAATCTTGAAGAGGTTTATTCAAAGATCCCCTCTAAAACCAGCAACATTGCACTCAGAGTTTACTAAATCTTTGTTTGGGCATCATGATCAAATTGTTGCAACCAATGAGGACCTTCTAGTTGTGTCTATGAAGATAAAATAAGATAGAGTCATCAGGCTAAAATACTCTATGATTTAGCTGACTATTCGAGACTTTTTAAATTAAACTTGAACTTGACATTTTCCATAAACTTCTGCACAGTTAATTGCAGTGCACCCTTAATTGCAATGTGCACTTAAGCGTGAGATGACTGTAGTTTATACAGGTTATATAAATTGATTTGTACACTCTATGCAATATGTGTTTGGTTAGTGTCGGGATGTACAACAAAATAGGCAAAAATGTAAGAGTAACAACTCAATTTTACATTATATCTTGACCTGTGCTGTGAGAAATGATTACACTTCTCAAACACAACATTACTAATTTTCAACCTATTGTATGACTAGCCACTTATTGAGAATATGACTAGCATAAAAATAATGTTCATAATAAGAACATCTGCAGCTAAAATAGAAAAGGAATTAACTTACAAAATAAGTTAATTCCTGACAGTTAGATAATTAAATTGGTTTTAAATTGTGTTAAATTGTAGACTAGTTTTTCTTTCAGCAGCAAAAATACTCTAATAGCATTGTGTGCTCTCCTTTTGAGCCTTGTGTTTTCAGTTCTATTCTTATTTTTGCTCTGCACTCAGCTTTAGTGTTTAGTTACTTTTTCGAATCCCAAAGTCTTCATGCTAGTTTTAGTTCTTTCCAGCAACTCAAATTGACATTTTACTTATTCCCTTAAATGTATCTTATTGTAACAGTATTTGTCAGTTCCAAAGTAGTCAATTTGTAACAAAGTTCTATTCTATCTTCCATTGTGGTTCACAACTGTAAGTAGAAATTAGTGGAAATCTTAGGAATGTTAATGATGTACTTTTTTTTCAGAAAATTCATCAAGGTTTATTTTTTTCGTTTTATTCTTCAGCACTTCTGATAATTTCTACTCTACAAAAATCACCCATCGTATGCAGCATTGTGCTTTCCGGCATTACAACCAAGGCATCTTTTCATTTATATTCTTGAAATAATTATCTACAATATATTTTTATTCTAATTGTTGCCTGCTTCTTATACTACTGTCAAGATGCAGAGGCTAGAGATGAGGACACAAGAGAACAACACAAAAGGGTAACAGCCTGGAACAGGTATATTATTCTTAACCTGTGTTGCGAGAAGTGAGATCACTTCTCAAATGCAACACT
>JAULBW010007397.1:0-119351 GCA_032358265.1 Vaucheria bursata | reverse complement strand
TATATATATTAAAATGTTTTCTTATGGACTATCGTAAATTGATCCATGTTGATAATTTGCGGAAAAAATAGGATTATCAATGTGTCATAAGTTGAACCGAATTGTGAATAAGTGTAAATTTATTTATCTTTATATCATATAAATAAAAAATTTAGCTTATACGAATGCATATGCGTAGATAAGAAGATTTACTGGCATTACAGGGATATAGTCATTGGAAGTGTGGATTAAAGATATAATACCAATCTTTAATATACAGAGGCAAAATTTTCTCTCGACCTTGTGAAATTCATGATTTCATCTTATTTATGAACACGACTGAAGATCTATTAAGTTCAAATAATAAAAAAATTACTTTCTTTTGGTTATTTGAACTATTGAACCTTTCGAGATAGGCACGCATTATTATTTTCCGTTTAACAGTTCAAATTGAAGATTTAGTTATTTTAATAAATTTTCACAAAATAAATGAAAAGCCATTAATAAATATCTCAGAAAGGCTAGATCTTCAAATCTATTATGAAAGCATGACTGCACGTACCTGTACGTATTTAGAGCCATAGTTAAAGATGAGTTATGATTAGCTAGATTATTATTTTGCGTGATTTTTTTATCGTATGAGGATTAATTTTATATCCCTTTTAAAGTGTTTCCGTTTCTTTTTCCAGAAAAATAATTTGAAATGCAATGCTTTTCTACCTTTACCCCAGATATTGTCCCAAACAAAAGGTCATACTAAATTTTTGCGTATTTTATTTAAAAAGAATAGTTTTTTGTTTATATTTCCATAACTGTGACCTTTCGTTTGAGGCATGTTTCTAGGGACAGTGTAGACGACTTAAAATGTAATGTAATAAATAAAAGTATATATTTATGTATAATTTTTTAAAGTTCTAGACATCTTAATATGAAAGTGTACATAAGTGAAGAGTAAACCATCAATTACCACCAATACCATTTTGCATGTCAATTTTGTGTACATTTAAAAAAATAATAGTCAATTTGCAGCGAAAAACATTTCAATTGAATTTCACCCGCACTATCTCAAATTCGGTGTCATTTAAAAAAAAATCGTAAGTCGAAAAAACGAACTTATTGTGCTGCAGAGTATTGTTTTCTGTGTGCTTTATGTATTCTATAAAAAAATCAAAATAAATTTGTAATTATCGATTTATTTTCGAATACCTTTGATTGGGTGAAAATCAAGGTATAGCTTTATGTAAAATATGCATGTAAGTCTAAAAAGTTTCTATTTCATTGAATGGTAAGGTGGCTGGTTACTGCATGTACGGTACAGCTACAGAGATGGTGATAACGTTTTATGGTAGCGGAGTGCATCGATTTACCCTCGATCCATCTCTTGGAGAATTCATCCATGTCGAGTCTGATGTACGTATACCAAGTGCCCCAAAACACATATATTCCTGCAATCAGGTAATAATACGCATATATATATATATATAACATTAAGTAGGCCATTAAGTTCTTCAAGGTTCCTTGTGTCATCACCCTAGCTGTAATGCTATCAGTTTTTGTTACCTTTGACTTAATGCATATGCTCTTACTAGCATTGCAAGTGGAAATATGAGTACTCTACAAAAAGCATTTCTCGCGGAATAAGATCATTTACTTCAGCCGATTTTAATCTCTAATGGATGAGAACGAGCATTCGGTGGGTTACATAGAACCTAAACAGAATCCCGAAATACGAAGTTCTATGGTCTCAAAAATATTCTATTTGTCACGCTTTAGAGACAAAAACAACAATTGATTTGCAGAACAGTATTTATTTCACGTTTTTGGAGACAGGTATGCTACGTAGGTTAGGATCCTCTTGAGCGTTCGTATTCCCATTTATTTCATTATAAAAATTGATACATTTTAAATAAAAAATACCACCTGTCAGGTCTGGACTCGACCAAGGGGATTCCCCCCCCTTCTCAGTCAACAACCCCGTTATTTTACTTTTTTCATTTTTCGAAAGGAATTTTTAATAATGTAAATTCATCTTTTTAGTACTTTGTGATTCTGGGCCTGAAATGAAAAGCCATTTTCAAGAGGCTGCCAGATACAATGCTTGTACTGGTAGAAACTTTGAGATACAATAAGAATTATTCTTTTTTGTAATGTGCGGGGATACTTATGAATTGTCAAAAGCCCTTTTGATGTATGCATATTTATTACATTCGGGAAGAGATGTCAGGGTGGTACTCTAACTTTATGAAAAAGTCGTTAGTCAACTGCATAGTTTTTACATTGGTGACTACTAGTTGGACACTACTGTATCCTAAAAGGATATAATTTATTCTTAATTCTTATTCTTTTTTCTGTGATAAAGGTTTTTATGTATACATTGGTTTAACGTTGTCTTATTGATTATAATGTAGGGCAATTACGGAGGATGGGATAAGCCAATTCAGCAGTATGTTGATAACATCACTTCTGTACGTATATTATATAACATGATAATAATATATATTCATTTGCTCATTCGCATATATAGTACATACTGGTTTATGCATGCATGTTTCAAATATCGCTTTATGAATACAGGGCCCGAAGCCATATGCACTTCGGTATGTTGGTTCAATGGTTTCTGATGTACATAGAACGTTGATGTACGGGGGTATATTCCTCTATCCTGCCGATAAAAAAAGCCCTGGAGGTAAACTACGTGTTCTATACGAGGGATATCCGATGGCGCTTATCATCGAACAGGTAGTATTACCGTTCTCTTATTTCTTATTAGTTCGAAATAATTCTTTTTCTGCAGTAGCGCAATCAAAGCTGTCCTATTAACTAATAGGATATTGTAAGACTCGTCATATTTGTAGCGCCATTGAATAGATCAGTGTTAGTTAAAAAGCGCCTTGGCGAAATGACTACTTGAGCCAAAGTTATCATTTTTGTTTTTATTGATATGTCAGATAGTCGAAGGTAAAATAGAAAGGGAACATGATTTGTATGAATAATTTTTTTCAGAATGGTACGAATGGTCGGTTGATCTATCGTTCAAGTGATGTTTTGCGTTTTGTAAATGTTGATTGTCCGCACATCAAGTTCTAGAATAATATAATTTGAGCTCATATTGAATAATGAAATTAATCATATTATGACTAAATGAGCTCTTTTAAAAATTCCGGTGACCAGTAGAAATATAATTTTAATGTTTTCTGTTTTTGAACATAAATGTAAACGAGCCATGTATGTAATGTTTTCACTTCTAATCGTGACTTTTCATGCCATGAACTTATTATTGCATTAATGGCAACATTTTACCTTTTTGTAGGCTGGCGGACTTGCAAGTACAGGTATGTTCAAGGGATCCATTTTGCGAGTTTTGGAAGTGAAACCTTCGACAATTCATGATAAATGCCCTATTATACTTGGCACTCCAGCTATGGTGGAATCGGTACTAGCTCTATATCAAGCTTGAGTTAACATATGACAGCGTTGTAGCTCTGTTCAATCAACATGTGTGCTGTCCTTTCTTTCAACTGCCTTTTTTGCACAAATTTCTTGCCCAAACCTAAATATTTGTCCAAATTGAAATGCCACTTTAATGACATCTTTAAGGAAAAGTCTTCGTTTCGAATGTTAACTTTCGGGAGCTGGAGGAAGAACAATTTACTGATAATGCTTCAGATTACATTCGACGTGATATGGAAGGTAGTCGATGCGTGATGTGCCGACAGGTGAGCTTAGATCTTATTCGAGAAAGGTGCAATCATCACAGAGCCATCTCAACCCGAATCTGCTTGGAATGCATGCATTTAATCCTTGCCCAGTACAATCAATATCCAGATGGAAACTGGCTATCGCAAGCTGCTGCATTGCAGATTTTAATAATAGCTTCGGTGCAAGCAATCAGTGCTACCCATGGAGTGAGATAAATGAATGCATTCAAGGATATATTACTTGGTCATTCTCAATGAAAAATTTGAATATGAAACTGTAGAAGTTTCCAGGTACAAATGCATCTAACAAATTTTACAAAATCACTACTAGCATTATGTATGCTGGAATCGAGATCAACAACTCGAATGGCAGGCATGTCCTTGTACATGCCAAAATGGTAGTTGTTTGAGAGCAAATTGAATGAACATTTAACATACAATGATTGACGGATTCAATACATTCGCCTTGAGTAAAAAAATTGTTCTGGAAAATTTGGTTCCCTGCACATGAATTGTACTTTATATAACAGTTTTTCCTCCTGATAGTCAAATGAAGCATCACATTCAATGCGAAAATTTGTAAAGCAGATTCGTAATGTAGTTTGTGATATACAGATCATATGATGCAAAGACACAATATTTCTCAACAGCTTAACCAGGAAAAGAGTTAGAGATACATTTTCCATAGACATCAAGGGCAACTTATTACTGTACGATAGATTAAGAATAGGAATGCCAGGAGGACCTAGTTGAAAGGAGGCTTCACCATAAAATGACAGCTGACACAACAGTCCATCATAAATATTTCTTCCTCCTCAATTCAGGAATCCAGTTACAAATAGAAATTAAGATGTCAAATCCTAATGAGATTCTTGTGACATTTGAGATAACAATAATTGACAATAAAATCAATATTTTGGGGTTGAAAAATATCCTGCAACATGGTTTGACTTAGCTCTACGTTGGTTTAAACATAAGTAAAATGGGTAAAACAGTGATTCTCTAGATGGCTCGGCTTGCAGCTCTGCTTAGCTTGGTATGTACTGAAATGCAACTTGAAGATATGGCAAGCAAGCTTGAGTTGCAACATAATTTCCAGTTCAATAAAACATTAAAAGCAATCTTTTATTCAATGTTTTGAAGAAAGTTTCAAATGCACAATTCAAAGTTTGAAATTTTTACCTGAATTTTATTTTATCTTGTTCAAATATCTTGAAGATAAAATAATATAGAACTTCTGTAGTGTTTTTGAGTACATATGCTATGTTATTACTAGCTTGTGTCCTTTTTCTAATAAGCAGCATGTTGGACAATCTATTTTGCCAGCAACATGTAGGAATAAATATATAATGTTAACTGTTTGAAGGTGAATTTAGAATATGTATAACTGAAAATAACTTTACTAAGTAACATGTAGGAACTTAAAAACTATATGTATATAGCGCATGTACATTCATGTGCCTAATTATAATATGACGCTTTTCTTTTTTGTTTAGGTATATGTGAATGGTTTCAAAAAATATTAGGTAAATTTCTTTATTACCAGCCATGTTTAAAGTTTCAGATTAAAATTAATCCAATGGTCTAAATTGCCTATAAAAATATTAATTTTTTCTGACATCTTTCAACCTTATTAGATATATGTTTAGCATAGTCAGAGCTATAATGAGCCACATTACATAGATGTTTTAATTAATTAATCATCAGAATAACTGAGCTGCAGCTCAGACTTGCTCGGCTCGGCTCATGAGCTAAACGGTTTGACTCTGGATTTCCAAAACTGCTCAGCTAGTGGCCCAACAAAGCTCAGCACTGTCAACTAGCTTGAAGCCGATTCCAACCGGGACCAGTGCTATTTTATCCAGAAATTTTATGCATATGATTTGTATACTTGGGTTTTAATAAGTTTGATTAGGTTTTATTCAATTAAACCTTAAACCTAAATAGAACTTTTGAAAAATGAAGTTTTATCTATCATCTATCCAAACCATGCCAACAGCAAAAAATTTCTTCTTTATGACATGCTATGATTGAGGAAAGGCAGAATAGAAAAGGCGTGTTAATTACTTGGTTAGTAATATTGTAGGATATCAGATCATTGATGCAGTGATCAGTTTTTACTTCCTTGCGGGAAGTTTGCAAGTGAAAGTCGACTAATATTTTAATACCCTAATTTTTTCAAATTCATATCAAGTAATATTGGTATTACAGAAAAGACAGCAGGCCATACATATCGTAAAAAAACTGTTTGTAAATTCTGCAGTGACGTTCCCACGAAGCAGTTTATCCTGCACTTGAGCACAAAGCAGGCTCATAATTTCGTGATAAGTGACTTGGATGATACGCATCTTTTCGTTGAAGCCAGCGCCGTGCAGGAAATTCGGTAATATCAATTTGCTTGTGTTAAAGTCAATGCTAAATCTTATTTTGCATAAGTTCCGATTTGAACCCTGTTTAATTATAACTTTCTAACTGTCAGTACGCAGTCATTGACAGTATGAACGCTTATATTTATTTTATTATGTTTTTGATAAAAATATGATTTCGTATGCATTAATATTATTTTATTTGAATAATATTTTGTGCAATCCAATTCAATGAAAAATTGGATTTTTTAACTTAAAATGAAACAGAATTTCACATTGCAATAAGCAAAATTTATTCCATATAACTCGAAAAGCAGTCATATCTACCTTACAGAAATGCTGCCATTTTCATGCATCAAGTGGAATGTTCATAGCTAACAAATTTTTCAACGTCGATCGACTAAAATGAACATTTTTCGATATTGCTTGATCATATCCTGGAGATATATAACTCTTTAACAGGTCTATATCGATTTACAGCATGCAAGATTTCTGAACCAGTACAATATTTAAATTCTGGAAATTATATTAATTATTTTTTTGAATCTAAAAGTTGTCAATAAATTAAAAGAATTCATTTTATTATAAGCAGCTATTGCTCTCTTTTTTAATAGGCCTTAAACTTTTTTAGCTACGCTGTTTCATATACAAGGTTATAAAATTCATTTTCATTTCTTTTGATTTTCTGCAGTGAAAAGTTGGAGGATTTGCAAGATATGAATGTGTACATTCGTCAAACTTGATGCAGTTTTTACTGACCAAACCAACAGTAATGTATGTACTTAACTTATCTATAGTAGCATAGTGTTATCGTATTATTTATTTTAACACAATTCTATCAAATGCTGTCAGCTGCTGGATTACTATAGTTTTTTTTGTAAATACTTGCAAATTAGTTGATGACTTGCTTGCTTGTTCTATTTTGGTGTCTGCAAGTTTTGGTGTCGTAAATTTACTCTGAAACTCTTCCTCGAGTACTCAGTAACAATCATATCATTACGTTTTCACATATGCATTTCCATATTAAAAACGAATAAAGTAGATGACTCCAAGTAATTTTGCTGCAAAACCCAACTATGAAAGCCAGGCAAAACCCCAATACATAAAAAAATTCGCAACCACTGATAAATAAGTTTTCCAATAAAAACTCAATTATAGAAAGCAATTTACCTAGGTGGAGAGAAAGTCAGCATTGAAAGTTATGCCATGAAGTGTTTTTTATTGCAAAAAATGAAGTATTTTATAATTTTATTCAAATTTATTTGAAATGGGATAGTGCTACAATGTGTTACTATCCAATTCTGCCTGTACCATTTCTTGGACTAATTCAGGCTGAGCTCGGCTTCTACTTAATGTAATTGTTTGTCCCACGAAAAAACCAATTAACTGAGTTTTCCCTGCTCGGTATTGACTGACTTTATCTGTGTTTTTCTCCATTACCTCTTTAATAAACCCTTGAATTATGCTTCTATCCGTGATAAGTTCCATGCCGCGAGTTTTTACCAAATCTCCAACGGTACCCTCGAAATTTCCTTGAAGTAGGTCAACTAAAAGATCTTTGGCAATTTTTCCAGAAATTTTACCATTTTTGATAAGCGAAATCATTTCTGAAAGACGCGTTGGAGTCATGTTCGTCTTGTCAATTGGAATTTTTTCCGAGTTCGAATATGCAGATATATCGCCTAAAATCCATTTACTGGCTTCTAATGGATCTGCACCGGAGTTTACAGTTGCTTCGAAATACAGAGCAAGGTCCTAAAAATAGCAAATTGTATTACACGGGAGAAAACTCCATATATTATTACTTCCCGATTCGTAAATAAAAACAAATTTTTAATGAATAACTTTAAACAGAACAATTTCGATGATCAATTTCTATTGGCAGAGCACCTTTCTCTATATACTTTTTATTGGTCATTTTTAAAGGCACAATGCCTCAAATTACCAGCAAAAAATATCTATAACCCATGAAGATGCAGTTTACTAGTACAAGGTTTTTTTCAGTATTATTTCAGTAATTACTCATTACATCTGGTGGGGGACAACGTCAATATTTAAATATCATCTTAGATAATGACTGAATATAGCTGTTGATGAATTCAAAGCAGTATACATGAAACAAATAAAGATAATTTTTCTCATACGCTTTTCTGAAATTTTTCGATTTTCTGTTATTGAACCAGAAATTGAAAACCAATCTTAATCAACCTCTAACTTCGATGTATTATCAGTGAATTGAGACAAAAATATAAGAAGAGAGTCTTATTACACTTTTTATGTAAATTTCAGCAACTTTCTACTTGGCATTTATTCCATCCCCGGAAATATGTTTCAAAGAAAGGTCAGAGTTTTAGAAATAAGCGCGAAAAACCATTCTTTTCGATAAATGCAAAATTTAACATGACCTTTCGTTTGAGACCAAATTCCGGGGTCAAAGAAGAAAAGTTTTTTTTTCTATATTGGTACATATTTTAGTGAACCTGTCTGACATAAAATATCAGTTATTTGAAAAAATAATTTTGACTCTTCGCTGACCTTACTGTCCGTTAAAGTTTCGGCATCTGCCTCATTTAATTTGAATTCAGTGATGTATCTGTGTCGCTTTTGTGCAGGTAATTCACCGATTTCGCACCGCCATTTTTCAATTATAGCTTCTGAAATCTTAAGAGGAGGAATGTCAGGCTCTGGAAAATATCTATAGTCAGATTCACCCTAAAAACATACAAGCACTCCGTGAAAATTTAATAGTACTATGTAAAGATGCAATTGTACTATATGAAAATGCAATAGTACTATGTAAAGATGCAATTGTACCATGTGAAAATGCAATAGTACTACGTAAAGATGCAATTGTACCATGTGAAATTACAGATGGAATGCATACCTCTTTAACACGCATAATTTTAGTGGTTTTTTCTTTTTCATCCCAAAGTCGAGTTTCCTGTCTAATTGTTAAGCCTTCATCATAGCATCTGCATATATAGCACAATTTAAAGTACATACGTATGCATTTGCATGTATACGGAATTATGCATATATATATATATATATATATGTATCATAAAGTTAGGTATTGTATCTATAAGGAAACAATTTATATTTTATGAATGACTCACTTTCCTTGACGAATTACTTCAAAATCTGTAGCTTCTTGAACAGCTCGAAAACTGTTCAAATTCTTTATTTCAACTTTTGGGAAAAATTCTTTGCTTCCTATTGGTCGAAGAGACACATTAACATCTAATCGTAGACTGCCTTCTGACATATTTCCTATATATATTTATATAGTTAATACATTCTATTTTATCCATGAACCAATGGTCACTTTAATGAATGAATGGTATCTAGTTGTTCTTGTGCAGATTTTAAATTTTAACAGTAGCCTTTCATTGGCAGCTAGTAGTAAAATAGTACCTACAAAACGAACTCTTTTTCGGCGACTTTCCAGATTATTCTATATTCAGCATCTCATAAACATGAACCATTTAAAAAATATCATGTGACTCTTCAAGTAATTACAACGCCTTTTAAAAGAGTACTGCTTGTCACAGTAGTTCCTAGTGCCCTCAACACCAATTGTCCCTACAAATATTTATTAATATCCATTATTTTCATACTAGTTCGAAATAAACTCTAGTAGGGCTCAGCTAGATGAATTATACCTCTAACCAGAGTAAAACTCCCTGAAGATATCACAAGTGAACTTTGTTTGTACATTTAAAAAATGCAAAAATCGAGGATATATATTAGAATTCAAGGGTTTATAACTTAAAGCACTTGAGTTTCTGTTGGTTACCAGCTTCAATTAATACATATTCATGAATATGATTGCTAACGTATGCATGCTGATTTGTTTCGAAAATTTAAGCTATAAATTCATTTTTTTTGTATATTTGTTTCGACATCAACTATTACCTATGTACAAAATGTGGATATGTTGAGTTGCATTAACTAAGCATCAAGTTGAAGTTGAACTTGTAAAGTTCAACTTCAACTTGAACTGCATGCTGCAAAAGATAACAATCTATTTATTATTTGAACTTGGCAACTTCCCACTACGTATCTTTTCATACATAAAACTGTGAATTATAATGAACTGCTCACAACAAGGAAAATCTATTGGTATTTTGAATCTGATGACTTGCAGCTTTAATTCTATATATTTTCTTGCATATACAAAGCACACATGTATGAAATGGCGAATAGTACTTTGAACATAAATAGCATGTTGAACTGTATATGATGAACTGTACCCTGCCGAGAAAAAGGTATCGCTTACCATCGCTAGCTCCTATGTATCGTAAAATTCTTTGCAATTCTTTGCCGTACTCGGCCGCATCTAACCCGCTACGTAAATCAGGCTCAGAAACTATTTCTGCTAGTGGTATTCCTGCTCTAAATACAAGAAGTTCAAAATTATATATATTTTTCTGAGCAAAAAAATACTTCTGTAGATACAGTAGACTTTGGATCTAAAGAATTTGTCAGGACCACAGAATAAATTGGTTATACTAGGAATCCATCAGACACACATAATTTATGCTGAACTTGGCATCATTTAAACTCTTTATTGTTCTTTGTAAGTGAAAATTAATTCAAAGTAAATACGTTGCGTCCAAATTACTTGCAGCATTTACACGCAAACATATGCACTGTTCTGAACACGTTTATTTATCACTTATTTATGCATAGATAAAAATTTATATATATATATTTTTTTTGCACATTGATAGACATGTTCATGAATAATATTTCAAAGATTATCTTAGTTTTGTTTGAACTAAGCAAAAAATGCATCTAAGAATAGTATTTTCCTAATCAAATATTTTGATTGGTGCTTTTCTATTTTTTGACTGTTTAATAATAGTAATTGACTCTTGGCAAAATATTGGCTATTTGGTTTTTACCCCCGTCATCTGAAATTGGACGCCAATTTAAAAACTTATGGAATTGAGAATTGCATCGAATGAAAGAGCTGTAACTGAGTAATGAATGCATATATATATATATATATATTTATATAAATTCATATATCACACAGTTCTTTAATACAGTTCACTGATATGACACTTATATATCATTCATACGTCATACAGGAGAGAATTATTGTATATTCAAACGCATACATAGTGATATAACAACCTGTTAAAATCGATCAGTGAATGTGAACTTCCAGCAAGACTTGTCCCTGCTCCATGATGATTCATTTTTGCACTATCTTCTTCCATATGAACCCGAGTGATACCAATCACATTCTTATTGGGCAATTCAATACTTCCATTAAATCCTATTGGTTTATCGTACTGGGTAATTTGATAGTTCTTTGGGGTATCTGGATAGAAATAGTTCTTGCGATCCCATTTTGTTAAGTTTGAAATTGTGCAGCCTATAAAGAGGAAATTTTTTCACTCTCTATATAAGAAAATCACAAATTTTAAAGATTAAAAATAAGAAGTCTTAAAAGTAAAATAATATATATATATATATATATTAATGTATAAAATAAGCCACTAAACAGAAGGATTTTAACCACAATAAATACCTCCTTAATAAAAAAGAATATCAAAAGGCAAAATCCACACTTTTATGACATTTCCGCTAGTAATAAATTTCATCTAAGATACAATTTCAGAATAATTTTGTGAAAGAGAAAAAAATTAATAAAATATCTCATCTATTCTTAGCGTTATTGCCAGCATAAAAAAGTGTTAATAACATGTTAATAACAAAAGTCACCTAGAGCCATGCCAGTTTTAGCTGAAATTTCGATTACTTTTTTGTTCGGCACTGGTAATGATCCTGGCTCACCCATACATACAGGGCATATGTTAATATTTGGGAGTGTTGGATTATACGTTGTACTGCATTTACAGTACGCTTTACTTTCCGTGAGCAGCTGAACATGTATCTCTATACCAATGACTGGTTCATACGTTTTTAACACTCTTTCCATTTCAGGATTACTTTTTCTGAAAAAAATCAAAAGCATAAAAATCATGCAGTTCTTTGCCCATCATAAAAAATATTGTTTTAGGACATTAACAAATGTACATTCTGTGACTTTTCATGGCGTTGGTAAACTGATTTATTTATATATATCGTATTCTTTATACGACTTTGAATGCTCACAAATGCAGTAAACTTCAGAAAAAATGAATTTGTCGGGTCTATAGAACTATTATTATACTTGAAAATATGAAGCTGAAATTAGACAGAAAATGACTTTTTTGCCTACCTAAGTGAAGATTCTTCAAAATCGAATTCGTTCTATTCAAAGTACTGCATGCCTTTTCAACAGATTTAAATGGTATTTGTAGTAAAGAATAATGGCATATATTAATTACTCTAGAATAAAAAAATCAGTTTTTCGATATCTCTGTTAACAAAATAAAATGCATGATAAAATGATAGTAAACATAGGCACTGCCATAAATAAACCTCAACTACATGATATGTGAAAAAAACTAATTTCAAGGAGGTGTTCTAAAAAATGAACACTTTTTCTTCTCTTTCAATCAAAATAAATTAAAGAATAATCAGTTTTAGTTCTGCTTAATAAGAGCTTTTGTGCATCAGTGTCTTACGGTAGTATAGTGAATATTTCACTGTAGAATCCATGATGTCATACAATAAATGAAATGATCAAGAACAAGATTTCACTTCCACTCATCTGTGATGAGCACATTTTAAACTATTTGGTAAAAATAAAATCTTTCACAGAAAACGCAATAGACAAGTGGACCTAAATTTTTTATAAAGAGTTTTTAGTCTTTTTTATAATTTTGTGCCTAAGAATATTACGAGTTATCAGTTATTTAAACTGTAAGAATATACCATATTTATAACACCAAAGACATACTAGCCAAAAAATTGCACTAGAGAAAAGATTAAATCGGCCAGACGTCATTAAATTCTATATAACAGCATTTGAAAGTTGAAATTTTCACAAGCTGATGCGATACGACAATTCATTAACTCATGCTAAATATATAACAGTGACTATAGCATTGAATATCGTACCCTCTTTTCCTTTTTCCTCCAGTTGCTACCATTCTTATTGAATGATGAAATGATCTTTGAGATTCAACATGAAGCAATACTTTTCTCGCCGGTCTTGCAACAAAACTAGAAGTGAGTCTGCATGATCTGTTCACTAGGGAAAATAAAATCATGAGCGCAAACTTGCAGCCGTGCATCTCTTTCTCCACTTTATCTTAATTCTATTTTTGTTTTAATGCATAGTTGTTATTAAGGAAAATCCCTTTGATATGATTCGCTCTTTATTCACCAATCAATAGGGCTGAAAATTGCAGCTATTTGAAAAAGCAGGTGAATCCCCCCCGATACTTAAAATTTCAGTATCCCATGAAAAATTACTTCGAAATTTGAAATTTTTAAGTATTTTACTATTCATATTTTTTTACGTTTTGTTGAATAATTTTACAATCATTTTTCTATATTAAATGAAGTTATTCTTAGAATATTTAATCGTAAAGAATAAGAAGAAAACGATGAAATAGAGTGAGTAATATATTTTTTGATACGTTGGTTTAAAAATTGCTGAGAGTTTTAGCTATCCAGAAAATCTGCATGACGTTTTTCTATTTGATGCGCGTGGCTTCGCACTTCTGGATCGGGACTCAAAAGAGTTCCAAGAAGTCTTAAAAGAAAAATATTTGTTATACCATGAATTCCGCAGGATACAAATTCACTCCGACATGTGCAGAAGGAACTCGGACACGCATTACAAAGCGAAAAAAGTATGATCCCTAGAGCCCAAGCATCGACAGCTGGCCCCCAGGTTCTTTCTGATGCATACTCTGGAGCGCTATAAACTGTAATGCTCGCATGAACTTCAGAACTCAACAGTTCAGCGTCACCTATAAACGTTGCATGTCCAAAATCAATTATCTTTATCGAGCAGTTAGAAATGTTCGGATTTGAACTTTCAATAACAATGTTACTAGGTTTTAAATCTGAATGAATGACTCCTGCTTTATGATGCAGAAATACTAAAGCCTTAATAATACTCCTAGCAAGATGCTTAATTTCTGTAGTATGCCATTGCCCGAATCGCTCCGAAGTGATTTTTGCCAAGGATACATCGCCACATGGAAAAACTAAGCATTTTCTAGGGCCATAGTCAAACCAAGCAATCAGCTCAACAAAGGGACATAGCACTCTTTCTTGTTCTGAATCCCATTTCCTAGAGAGGTATATTAGAACTTCGATTTCATTACTGCACATTGAATTATGTTCAGGGGTAGCAAAGCTTGCTTTAACGACAATCTTCTTGAAGTCTAATGTGCAAATGTCTTCGTCGACATCGGATATGCAGCTGCACCGAAAAACTTGTGAACTTCCACCATCGCCAATAGTGGAATCGACTTTGTATTCTAGGCCATTTCTAGGAAGAGTAAAAGTAGAATTTACTTCTATCATATTTAATATTAAGTGTGGAAGGAGATGCGGTTCTGGTGACAACTTTCTCACGCTGATAGTAGAAAAAATATAATTCTCTAGTGCAGAATTACTGGTTTACTTGATCCAATGTGTATAATATGTAAGGAATCGAAAGGAGTCAAATATATTTATATATATATTGTGATAATAGTTCTATGTAGGGACTGTTTTCGAAGCCTATTAAAATAACCCGATATGGTCGCTCTTTATGTCTTGTCCGATTTGTGCCGTTATGTAAAGAAAATACTTGTAGCGTCATATAAATCAACGCCCACAAACAAAGGAGTAACGCCTACAACATTATCTTGCTGATTTGGAAAATGCGGAACGGTTGGATAATCCGCCAAGCTTTATCATGCGCAAGCAGTTTTTGAAAAAGTTAACATTCTAGTATATGATAATTTGTTCTTCATTATTGTTACATGATTTTTGTACGGAATCAAAGTCAAATACTGCATCAAAATAATTATAGCTTTCAAAACGCTTTTGCATTTTTCATGTTTACATGAGATCGGCAAAAGACGCATATGTAAAAAATCGAATTGCAAAAAACTTAATTTATATTTTAAATAATTTTAAAATTGTTGTAAACTTTATAGGAGAGCGGTCTAAGCTATGTAAGAGTTTGGAAGGAATTATATCCGGTTTGAAGATCGAGACTCATACGATGATTTTTGTTTACTAAATGAACTTCGAAATTTTTTTTAATTTTACAAAAACACCTTTTTTATAGTTACTGGAGAATTAATATTCAATACAATTACAAACCTATAGATAATGATTTGACTTACACATCCATAGCTTTTGATCAAATGGTACAAACTGTTTGCATGATGAGATATTTTTAAGAGGCAATTTTAAGAAGATACTGTTGGTGACTTCCGGAAGTTTTCAAATTGTTTCATACTGATGCCAATAAAATGAAATCAAGTGGCACTTTTAATTTTTTATTAAACGTCTGTAAAAAATAGCATGTTTACATTGCAAAAAAGTGATTCATGCATTTTATACTCTAGTGCCAACAACACCAATAAAAGGTGTTAGGTAATACATGATTTTTTCCAGTTTTTGAGCTTATTTTAGTGCTGGATCATGTGCATCTCTGATTGTTGAGGTTTCTAAAAAAAATTTAAAGATTGCATGAGCAAGGGAAAAGCCAGGACTAATTCAACTTTCTTAACCATATTTTTTTAGCTTCTGCTATACAAATTTTTTTCGTGAGCAGTATTTCACTCTTTAGGTTTTAGCAGAAGTCTAGTAATGCACTTTTAGCCTGAAGCACAGAGCAAATTTAGTAATGCAGACAATCAGAGGAGTTTCACAGGATAAATGCAATGTAATCATATGAAGTTTTTCTAATTTTGCACCAATTTTTTTATTTTGGGAAACATTTATAGTTTATACCTTTTACTATGTTTTTGTTAATATAGTGACTAAGCTAAAACTATTTTTGAGGTTTAAAAAACTCTATTCAATTGATGTGTTACTTATGTGTAGAAAAAAGGGTTTACTATTATTTTCTCTACTTTGAGGATGGACTTTAAACTTTGAGCAGTACAAAAAAATACTGCTAGAATGTACTACATTAATCACCAAATAAATTCCATATAACCGAAATCCATTGCACCAAAAAATCTTAAGTTGCACAAAGTAAAGAATAACTTTTATTTTGTCAGATTTAAAGAGTATTTTTTTGTTGAAATTTCAGAAGAATTTCTGAAAGACAAACAAAATCATTAGATCTAAGACATTGCAAATAGAATCTTTATACAAAGTTAAATGCATGGTGGTAGTTGTCTTTCATGTAAAAGAGTATACATGCTTTGCGATAGAAAAGTTGTAAGCCCATTTTATCGAAAAGTTACGGATCTACAATGATATAATGAAATTGTTTGGATTTATGATCTTCATTCAGGAAGTAGGGAAAAAACTTCGGATAGATAAAAGCAGTAAATTAACTTGGACATATTTAGAGTACACTTGATTCCGTAAACACATTACCTAACGTTGTAGATTTATAAATAGAAAGTTATGAATTCAAGTAGCCAATCTTACATTTTGCATTATTTCATTTCTTTACCCCTGATTACTACATGGTATATTATATTATCTATTCTTTTGATTCATGGCAGTAATGCAGTTTGGCGCATTTTCATTATAATTTTACAGTACCGTCATAATGATAAAAATGGGATGATTTTCTTTAGATTCGCTTTATCTGATATCATCCTTCAAATAATTGAACTCTAAAGGCTTTAGTATAACTTTTGACAATACAACAATATTATAGATCAAAAAGTAAAATATTCTACCTTAAGAGAATAGTATCCATCTCTTATGCAAGTCTTTCTAAGCTGAAAAAATCAGGGAATTTCTCATCAGATATAGTGTAAAATAGAGAGAAAAGAACTTGCATCAACCTACAATCATTGATCATTTAACATGGAAAAGGGTATTATGTCAATGTTACCCCTGCCTCAGCACAAAATCCTTGCAAAGCATGAAGCTGATGGGGGGTCAACCCTTGACTCAACACAACAGGATATCTCCCAGGTGAAAGGGCACATAATTGGCATAAACTACGTACAAAGAACAGTTTTGCATCGACAACATCTTTCGCTGGATCGACCACCATTCCAGTACTTGCATAATGTAACTTGCTATATGTAGAATCGAAAGCAATTTCTTCCTCTTCGGACTCAACAAAATCAACTGTTACTGTCTGTTTTTGCAGTTCGTCGGGGGCCAAAACAACTATAATGGCATGAAGTAGTTTTCCAAAAATTGCCAAATCTGCTTGAGTGTTCACCTAAAAATGGCAAAATATTGCAACTACGTTATTGGAACCTAAAAAACTACCTGTTTAAACATGTAACATAATGGCAATTCAACTTGAGTTATTATCTGAAAAAGTGCAATTATGGTAATCAAGTTTGTTCGCTAAATGAAATATTTCAAATTACCCCCCCCCCTGCATACATGTAAATTAACAGTGTTCAATTTGATTCATAATCTGAAATAAAACAATTATGACCATCTATCACTATTAGCTGATGATGTTTTCTTTTGATTGTATATTGGAGTCATAATCTGAAATAAAAAATGAACATTTATCATCATTTCATTTGGATAATGTAGGTTCTACGTAACTTTACATTCATCAGCAGCAGATATATTCATTATCTATTTCCAGGAACATCTGATTAAAAAATTATCCTACTGATCAACATGAACGAAATTGACTGTCCAAGTTTCTAATTTCAACAAAAATTGCATATCTGCCATATGATTAAACTTGATTTTACTGCATATATAAAAAAAGGTACACTATTGACAAGTGTTGGGTACTCTTACTAAGGCAAAAGCATATCTAAATATAAGCTTACAAATTGATATGCATTATATATTAAAAAAAATTAAAACATTCGACATATGCTTATTTTTCATATTAGCGAGTATAATCGTACCAATCAGTATCAACCTTTTTATATCATCTTTAGACCTCGTGCTTGAAGTATCTATAATAACCGTAACTCGTTGAAAAGTCTAAAAAGAACAAGATTATAGTAAACTTCAAATCTAATGAACCTGTCGGAATCAGAAAATTTTTGGTTAAATCCGAAGTGTACTGTAGTCCAAATCCATGAATATTAACTGAAAACGAATCTGACCTTTTTTGTAGGTTATATTTATGAGGTAAAATAATCATTTTTTTAGCTCTGAAAAACATACGCGAATTATACCTGTACAGTTGGATCACAAGCAATTTTACTCATCCCAATTGAAAATATTCTTTTTTCCTTCTCCGAAAGAACAAGGTGTTCATCAAAAAGTGGTATCCAAATCTGCAAAAGAATCATTATGAAAAGCCCAGCCTGTACCCTTTCGAGGCAATCCATGAGAAATTTTGCATCATACTTGCATGCGAGCACCGAAAAAAAGTGCGTTAAAAATCGAATGTACTTGGCATTTTTATTGTTCTGTAACCGTAAAAGCAGTAAGTTGAAGATATCTTTCAGGTAGGGATCGAGCTGTTGGGGAGTCATTGTGATGAAAATAGTACCCAGAAATGAAAATGCATACTCTTCAGTAGCTCTTGTTGCTAGCAATTTTTGAAATATACCTAGCAAAGCTGGTAGTCTGTTCTCGTTCACCAGTGTAGTAGCATCTTTTTGGAGGTACGCTGCAAAAAAAACAAAAAACTATTCATATTTTTGTAAAATATAAAAAAAATACTTTAAATATAAACTCATTCTGCATTTAGTTCAAATATTCTAACTAGTGGTAAAAAAATTAATGTCATGAACACAAATTTTTGGATGATTTTCGTCCTTTTCAGTAGAATCATTGAATGCAAAAAAGATGGTGAAACAAATAAATACTTTCTTGTAGAAATTTGTAGGTGTTACTTATAATTTTTGCCCCCCCCCCCCCAAATTAGTGTTACTTTCTGTTTAGTGTTAATAACACTATAGTGAAAGTAAGTTTACATATCTACATTGACATTGATGAAGCTAATTCCTAATGCAGCAAAAAATATGGAATAGGGTATTTTCCCAGAAAATCCTAAAATTTTACAGATTCCAAACTATTAATTAACATCTAACCCATCACTGCCATATTATTCATTTTAATAGTTTAAATGCTTTAAAGCCTTTATTAAAGTCTGGCCACCGAAATTATTTACCAGAAGTAAGCATATTACTTCGTGTGAAACTCCTTAAGTTGGGTACCTCATATCTCGGAACACCTTAGTAGGCTGAACAACTGACAAAACACCAACGTTTCATTTAAATCATTTTGGTTCCATGTAAATCTGAATATCCCAAGTTGGACATTTGAACACTAGACGATGAAGCACTCGACTTAAGAGATTCTGCTGGACACGTTATTTTAAGAAATAATAATAAAAAATATGAATTCCAGCCTTCTATCTTATTTTGTAATAAAAAAGACATTTTTTCACTGACCTTGTAAAAGCCTAACCAAGGCGGGGACATTTCCCCTTCTTTCCCACAGCATTGGACTTAAAAGAGGGGGAAACAGAGCCACATAAGCAGGGGTAAATACTCCCCCAGGGCCTCCTGTAATGGGCCTTAACTCCAGTAACTGAGCCAAAATTTGGAAAACATAGGGAGCGAACTCAATCACATCCTGGACCAAAACTTGCTGAAATGGCGGAAAGAGATTAGATTCAAATAAATCAATCGATTTTGCATCCGTCTGGCACACTTTCGAAACTAATATAGCGATTGATTCAAACAAGTAGTGGTTGAAGTGGGGATTTGCAGGATTCGAACAAATGCGTGCAAGATACCTAAAAAATAAAACAAACATACATATTTCAGATTCTCAAATTATATAAATTCATCAAAATATTTGAAATTTGAGACCAGCTTGTACTCTTGCAAAATATCTGATTTGAACCAGTACTTTTGGAACCACAACCAGACATTCGAACCGACTGAATTTTACTTGGTAGATTATGTACTTTGATTAAGAAAAAATCTAGACATGTGCTGGCAACTTTATTTTGAGTTATATATCATCTAAAGCACTAAATGCCTGTACTCGATTTTCATATTGAAGCGATATTCAAACTGTTTCATATTTTCAAGTTATACCCGAAGGGAAAAAATAATCAAATATTAAATTTATATGAAATGCAGTAAACTTCAGATGCAATTAATCTGTCAGAGTCACCAATTTAATTCATTATATCCAAGATTCAGCACATCCGAAAATCTGAAGCTAGACTTGGCATAAAATGACTTTTTCGTTTATTCGCAATATGTGAAAATTCGTTGAAAACAAATTTGCATTATCCGAAGGTTACTATACAGTATAGAGGGGAAAATTTTCGAATAAAGTTTAACCAAATCGGTCAAAATGTGTACCTAATTTTCACAATCCCCCTTGTTCAAAAACTATGGTAAAGTATCAATCCAAAAAGCAATTTAGAGAAGAGAATGATCGAAAACTAATGAAGTTTATTGAGATTTGTTGGCATTGATATAATTTATATTATTGTTGTTCTTTTGACCTAAGGATCATTATCCTCTGTTCAAATCTTGGTGTAATTTCAATAGTTTCAAACATAAGAATTAAATAACTAGCAAAGAAGTACCAAAGACTTCAAAATTAATTGCCTAGATAAATAATAGCACATTTCAGTATCCTCACTTAAAAACTATAACATATTAATATCTAACTATACTAACCTTACCGCCTTCCCTAACACAATTTGAGCCACAGGAACAATTTTCTCCTGAGCAGTATTCAACGAACGCATAATTGCTTTCATAACATATTCATTATCGGGCATATCAGCATTATCTAGAACACCGAAAAGACCCGTAAATAAGTCGTGCAAAAATGGCTCCAATTCAGATTTTCCAAATCGTTGAACTGCTCGAATACCTGTTGCACCCAATTCAGGGGGGGTCTTATCTTTTACAAGTTGAATTTTTTCAACAGCCATAGCTGCATAGGTGGCTACAACCACATGTTCACTTCGTAGATGAGCAACTAATAGAGGTACTAGAGCCCTCATCTGATCTATGGTGAATTGATTTCGAAATACTGCGATGAATTTCACACAATCTGCTTTTACAATTGGGCGGGCATTAACATTTGGATCACTAATTTCGGGTACTATGCTGCTACTAAAAATTTCCATAATATCAAGGTACTTGTTTGTCTCGCTCACTCCATGGGTGGCACTGATTGCTCGCACTGAAACTGCTAATAAGAGCTGCAACGCGGCATCTTTCGATTGCCAATTCCCATCTGGATTTTGATTGTATTGGGCAAGAAGTGAATGTATGTACTCTGAGCAGATTCGGGTTGTGATGGCTTCGTGATGTTTGCACATTCCACGAATAAGATCGCAGCTCACCCTTCGGCGCGTATCGCTGTCACTGCCTTCCATATCACGCTGAATGTAATCAGAAGGATTATCAGTAAATAATTCTTCCTCCAGTTCACGTAACTTCATATTTGGAACGACAATATTTTCAACGATTTGCCTTAAGGTAGTTTCTTCAGAAAAGAGTGAACTGTGAATTTGCTTGCTTACAATAGATGTAAGGAAACGTATGCACGTCGTGGTTAAAATGTCATGCTTTTGCTCTTGACTAACTTTCAATAAAAGAGCCCAAATAATGGATGTGAAATTCGCTAAATGAGGTTGAAATTCTTCATCATATTTGCTTGCATATAAATTCACATTTTCAACAATGGCAGCCTGCAACTTTTCCAGAGCATTTGGTTCGTCATCTAGTCTCGGCTCTGATGGCTTTGGACCATTGTATGTCAGGTACTGAGAGAACTCACCCATCCACAATGCAATGTTATCTTCAAAAAACTCTGGAATATCCTGCCAGTTTAAGCTATAAAAAATTCGTGCGACGAGTCGTAGGCATTCGAAAATTACAGCTAGCTGCTGGGGGTTTCCTGCTGATGACTTGACAGCCAAGTTCAGCTTTTGTAACAGCTGCGTGAGTGGCTCTTGAACTGTTTTCAGAACATAGGCCAACTCTTCGAAGAGCGCATTACTTTTAAATTCGAATCGAAAGCGCTTCAAAATGCTATTAGCGGTAATCAAAACGCTGTACAGTGAACCAAAATCTGAGCTTGCCATACGACTAGTCAAATCAGGAAGTAAAGCAGGCCAGTTCTGAGGGAAATCGTGTTTACTGATAATTACAAGGGCTTCGCTAAATTGTCGTTGAACTTCTGAAGGGACAACACACATGATATGAACCATGTTTCCCTTAATCGCCTCCTTATCGGTTGCACTTAACGCTGTATCTTTAAACTCGGAGTCTTCTGCCGGCGCCCATGATTGTTTGACCAAGTTCTTGAACAAAATGGCCCCTAAAGTCCGAATGCTTTTGTCTTCAGGTGCGTCAGTGGAAGAATGAAGTTCAATGAGTCGAATCAACATCTGAGGATAGCCAGGGTGCCTTTGCATATCCTTGAGAAATTGCTCAGCTTTCTTTCTAGTGTCAGCATCAGGTGATTGGGTTTGACGAAGAGCATTTCTTAGAATTTCTAACGAATCCTCAGGCATGATTATTCGTTAAGCCAATTGTTAATAGTTCTATGTCTATTTATTGCGGTGAAGTGCCACTTTTGAGTCACTGTCCGTGAAGCAGTGTCTAAAATATCATTGGCATGAAGAAACATTGACAGTCCAGACTATTTAAAAATGCCAACGACTCAAATGTATTTATCACTATTTTGACTCTGATCTACTTGAGTTACAATGAGTAAACTCGACCTCCAGAATATGACATTTTTTGCGCATTTCTAACATTCGATTTGTAATCATACAATAGATAGATTGATACTGTTGAAAACTGGCTAAAACTATTGCATGTATAACTCAAATGTTAAACAGAAAAACAAAGATGCAGGATAGACACACATATAACAGTTTATTAATCAGCTTGATTCATGTTGACGAGAGTGAATCTGGTCAAAACATTACTAAAAATACTATTTTCAAATTCAAAAAACTTCAAGTGAATATAAGCAATAATTACACACATATATCTTCAATTAGAAAATATGTCACAAATAGATGATTTTCTAACATGAACTCATCTTGTCTCAGCACATGATGGCAGAAAAATGATACTAAACAATTTATTGTCCTGCAGGGTCTATGTCAGGAACTTGTTATCAAAACGTGTCAACAGAAAGAAACTAAAACTAATAAGGCAAAAGTATAAACAGAACAAGGACAAAATTCTGAACCACCTCAAAAAATTTGAGCACAAAACAAAAGGAAATTGATAGGAAACACATATTATTAAATGTTGTTTCTGCCACTGAAGCGGAAACAACATAGTACAAAATAAACTGCACAAGTTAAGTCAAAATATATAAGCATCTGAACTACTACTGTTACTACTATCAATGTAGTACTAATTATGAATATTTACCACTAAATGTACAACAATGCATTTGTCCCAATACTGAAAGAGTTTAGAACCATTGCTTGATATAAACCCGTGCAGCTATGTCTGTTTTAGTCATAACAGTCTACATCCAAGTTTTCAAGTCATGGAACACTCATCAAATCAAGTACAACACTTTTTAATTTTACATCTGCTGCACTGTATTTATAACGGATTGATTTTAATACCAATGCATTATGAATCATTAATCTTGTTTCTGTATTTTATAATACATTCCTGTTCATACTTACATCTATAACATGCAATTGTACTGAAATGTAATGACTATAAATTTGTACAGAGAGTGCAATTGCTTTCAAGGGATTCTACAGCATTACTGAAGGAAATAGTCCTTAGCTACTATGGCATTAGTGCCATCGCAAAGAGGCATAAAAGGCTAAACATGCTTATTCCTAGGAAGAGAAAGAAAATAAGACTCTGCTTTCATTCCGTATTTAAATTTATCAACAATTCATTGTAGGCATCTAGTCAAGTACATATTTTAATGCACCATCTTTTGAGTATATTCTGTAGAACTTAGATTTGATTTCATCAAAATGTAAAACAAATGCACAAACTAGAACCTGTTTGTTTTAAGTGCATTAAAAGATTCAAAGCAGGCTTTTTTGAAATCAGAGTGATAATCAGAAGGTGGTATTATCAAATTGATATAATGAGTGTCAATTGTGTGCATGTACCAGGATATTGTGCCTCTGTATTAAAAGTGCTGCATGCATTAAGTTTTTAACTGTTGCACATATACATAATCAAAATAGCTAATTTCATTTTAGTATAGAAACTTTGAGCAGTCTTCAAACATATCTTTGAAAAAAATTAAAACAAGGAACTAAATATTTTCATCCAGCCTCTTCAATTAATAAATCACATACAAAAACTTAAAGTTTTGATGCAATAGGTAACAGCATCTGAAATCTTGACTTTTAAGTCACAGTAATACACTCTAAGCCCAATTTGTACATCTGCAGATGGTGAGAATATACTGCATACACAAAAAAAATATTTAAATAGCATCAAAAAAATAAGACATACATAATAAAACTTTTGCAACCAGCTAATTGTCCTTAGACTGTAAAATATTTTCAACATTCAACACCAATTTTTAAACATGGAAACCAGCTATGAAAACTTTTACCTTGAGTTTTAAAGAGTTTCCCACATGCATATATATATGTATACATGTACACATTTGCCAGGATATTTGCTGGTCTTGCTATCTATATAAATTGTTATTGCGTAAACTATGTTTGCCTATGTTTACCCATGTTCACTTATTTTTCATTATAATTTGCCTATGCTCTTTCTCACATTTTGCCTCTTTTACCACATTGCACCTACTTTCCCAATTGTGTCCTTATACCAATCCTTTGTCAACACCTTCATTGTAATTTTTTGATGGATTTATTCGTTCTACACTTTTGCATAATGCCATGTGTCATATTCCTTAGGGTTCTGTGGAAACTACACCTACTTTCTACCTATATATGTTCAATATCATAATATCTTTTCAACAGCAATCAGATCATCATAAATTGTTTTACCTTCAGTCAAAATAGTTCAAACTCTGTTTTTAAATAATTGGACATTATTATATAATTCTCATCAATCCTTTAACTATGCTTTATTGAGCATATCCTTTAATTAGTTCACTTTACTTTTGCCAAAGTTATTTTTAAGGGATACTTTAAATGATTCTAGAATAATCACAATCCTGCTAACAAAAATTATGGATTTACTTATAAACTAAAAGATATAACAAGACTCACCGGAGAGTCAATTTTAAGGATACTTCAAAGGGGTAGACTACAGGAGTGTCGGGATGTACAACAAAACAGGTAAAAATGTAAGAGAGTAACAACTCAATTATACTTCATATCTTGACCTGTGTTGTGAGAAGTGATTACACTTCCCAAACACAACATTACTAATTTTTGACCTGTTGTACGACTAGCCACTTATTGAGAATGTGACTAGCATAAAAATAAAGGATGTTCCTAACAAGAACATCTGCAGTTAAAATAGAAAAAGAAATTAACTTACAATATAATTTAATTCCTGACAAGGAGCTAGCAGGGACATGTTTATTAGTTCAGTCATATGCTTTTTGTTTATTCTTCTCAAGTTTGATAAATTTTTGTATTTTTAATAAATCTTTTTTGCTTTGCTGTTTGTTTGTCCTTTACTACATATTGGACTTTACTCTCTCTACTGAGCCTCATCATCTGCATAAATGTATACACTAGTATGCCATATTTTTATGTCTTTCATCTTCCATCCCAACAGCATTCATACTTAATGTATCAATATAGGAATCAAATACAGCACTGCAAAAGGCTAGACAAAGTTTATGTAGAGTCACTTAAACATAAGTTTATTTCTAAAACACAATGAATGATTGATTCATCTTCTGTTCAAGTTCAGTTTCAATTTTATGGATACAACAAAGCTATTTGACCATGACAAATTTGTTGCTTGAATTTACTGAATATAAATTTATTTTTCACTGACATCTACTTTTCTTGCAAGACCTTTTATTCTAGTTGCTCAATACAATTTCAGTAAACTAACATCAACATTTATTACTCAGTTCTAAAGTTAACAGAATCAAACTCAATTTGAGTACTAGCAGATTTTTATCTTACTACCAAATATAATTAAATATTAGCACAAATAAATTAAACTTATTACAAAAAACTATAGAAGGATTAAATATATTTTTAGGATAAAATAAGAGGTAAGCTCAAAGCACTTTTTATACATTTCTATAGAAATGTATAAAAATAAGAAAAGAGGTTTTTATAAATGATAAAGTAAGAAACAGATAAACCAATGAGAATTTACACTTACTCATAAGCATTCTAGCTTTTAAATACTTCAAAAAGTACCAAGCTGAAATCATCACATAAAGAAATTGATTTAAAAGAGGTAAATCATGCTTTCAATTTAAGAAAGGAAATTTTTTACAAGACACCAAAATCTGAGCATGGCTAAAATTTAATCCAAAGTTTCGTCACTTGAGTAGAACTCATGATTAGAAAGACTTCTTCTAATCTAAAAAAATGAAAAACTAGTTCACAATAATTTTTACATGAGTTTTATTTTGTTACATGAACTTAAAAAAAGTAGTAGCAAAATTGATACCTTTGTAAATGTAAATATGACTGCCAGAGTTTCTATAAATAGTGTTGCATTTTTCATTCAAAACTGTGATCTGTTATTTTCTATTCTTTCATAAATTTGTTTTCAACAACTTTAGTCAATTTTTATGAGAACTCATGTGTTGCCTAAATGCAACTTTTATGAAGACACTTGTCACTACTAGGAAAAGAAAGATAAAGTAATACAATGCGTTGGGATACTGGGATCACAGCACAAGGCAAGGTAAAGAAAGGAAGAAAAGTACATAAAAATATACATATTAATGAAACAAAACTGTTAGTTAACATGCGCTATGGAAGCAGGTTGCTTATGGTAAGCATACTTCTGTGGAAGAAGTAGTAAGATAGAAGAGTAATGGGAAATACACCAAATTACTTAAAAGGCATACAGTTTTATCCTTATAACTGCACTGCCTCTTCATTTATTCCTGGTTTGACCTAAAGATATGATTCTCAATGTTGGATATTCTATGTAGAATACAATGTTCAGATTAGGTAAATAACTGAGAATGATGGAGAAGAATTGTAGAGTGGAACTGTAGAGAGTACAGAAGAGTTATAGTTTAGAGTTAGAATTACATTGATAGATCAGACAAGCATGGACAGGTGCTGGATAACAAGAATCATAGGTCACAAATCATGGATAACATGTTATGGGTAATAATCTGGGAATTGTAACAGTAGCAAATAGAAGTCTTTACAGTCACTTCATTACAAATTCATTTTGTGGTAAAGGTCTTTATTGATTTATAATACACAAATGTTGATGCAAATCAATGGAAATTTTACATAGGATAAAAATAGCTTCCATTTTAATATGATCCAACTTCAATATCTACCTTGGTACTTTCTTATCACTTTCATTTTCACTTCTAAAATTTTTATCAACATACACACTTTGCTATCTCTGCAATATCACACTCTCTGACATGGTTAAGTATTTGGTCATTTTTACTAATTAATGCATATTTGCCTTATCATTTCTTTGTTTTATTTTGACTGCTTTGCTTCCTTTTTTCTAGCATTTCTTATTACAACACTAGTGCTGCAATGCCTTCTTCTTCAATCACTTTTCTTTCTTAACAATTACTTCTCCAAGCCATTTATATTCTCTTCTTCCAAAGGTTTTGAATTTAATGTTCTTTATTTTTCTGGTTTCATACAGTTTCTTACCAACAAGAGAATGTGTAGATCTCAGCTCAAAGATTCCAAATATAACGGATTTCAAAACTGTATTAGCAGAGGCATAATTTTTTATATATATAATAAAAAAATTGTAAACTTGTAGCCTGGAATAATATTATTTGATAAAGATATACTTTATACTGCTTATCCAGTGAAGCCCAATAAAAGCACATGGATGACGTTCATGCTGTGATAGCTGTGCTCAAGTTTAATTAATGTTAGAACAAAAAATTTATTAATTTGCTAAACTGCTTTTATCTATGGTAGCAAAAAAGTAATCAATGGTAAAACTAACAATGTTGCAAATATTAAGTCACCACTAAAAACTCATCAATGATAGTATTATGCAAAAACAATAACATGTTGCTAATATGTAAATTGGCTATTACAGATTTTTACATAGAAGTATTTGTTACTTAAATATTAATAAAGATACTGTGTGATGGCTTCAGATAGCATTATGCATTCATTAAAGCATTATATTTTGAACATTATGTCAAGATTTTTTTTCATCTTCATGAAGAAATTGTACAAAATATGCATTTTTGTTTGTCTCAGCAAATAGCTCAACAGATTCAATTTCAAGTCTACTTGTTGACAAAACAAGCAAATGCAGAATAGGAAAGAATGAAACAGAATAAGACAGAATGAAACTAACCAGAAGCTGTAAGTATTTAGTTGATTAACAAGACTAAAGTACAATACTACTAAGGCTACTTGCAGGATCAAAAGTAAATCTTCTAATCAATGTCTTCTATAGTTCAACTTCAATGATGACTTGTCATAAGTTTGTTGTTGAAGTTCAATAATGACCTGTTACTTTTGAAACAATTCCATGTAATCAATTTTTGTCTTTATTGGATGCAGCAATCCTAACATTTTTAGTAAAATTGTGAATAGCTCCAGAATATTAGACAGTTTCAAAAAAGCAGTATTAAGAAGCCAATTTATACTCTAGTATAAATGACACAGATTGATGGTTCATTACCTAAGCTATAATTACAAAAATAATCAAATTTCTATTGATTCAGGAAAATCATTGCAAAAATCTCTACAGAATTTTACTGCAGCTTAAAAGGGATATCCTCTACATTACCACTGCAGAAATAATATCAGATTACTACTAGTGCTACAATACTATTACTGGATGGCACTTCTGAAAATATATCTGGTTTTAGTAAGGATGAATGAGAAAAAAGTGTATGCTGTTATGAATATGTTTACAAATATGACTCAAAACTAAAAGCAAAGAGTATATTTACATAGACATAAATTGTGTTGCAGGATGTGAACATACTTTACTTCAACACACAAACCCTAAACTTAGCCTGTCACCAAAATCCAGTGATGACTTGCCATAAACTTAGAACTCCAATATGTAAAACATTGACTTGCCATAAAACAGAATTCCACAGCTATAACATGAACTTAACCATTAACGAGTTGATTCCTAACATATATTTATTGAATATAACCATAGTAACCACCTGCTTTTGACAGCAACTAAAGTTTAATTCATCAAGTATTTCTATGCCTTATCAAAAAGTGAGCAGAAAATAGCACAATCTGTACAAAAAAACTTTTTTAAACTGAAAAATATTACAGAAAATTTTGGTCCTTTACACTTGCTTTATTATTGTATCATTTTCCAGCATTGAACATAACAAAAATTTCAAACATTTACTTCTTGACAAGATTAAGCTAACAAAAGTATTAGATTGTTTGTATTTAGCTATATATAAACTTTTCAAAACACTGTACAAGCTAAGAGAACTGATTAGTAATTGATAAACAAACAGGTACTGTTTGATACTTCCCTGACAATATATACTATGTTTTTAAGACTGATAAAGTGTATGGGCATATTGTTTTCTTGCCTGTCAGATTTGTATCTGCCAGTCACATGGTGAGGTTTTTTGCAGTAAAAATAAGATGACCCCTTGTTGCCATTCTTACAGAACTTGAAAACATTGTCAGTACTGTTTTCCAAATTCAATTTGATGCCGGCCCAATATTGTTATCGGTGGAGTGTTTTGATATCATACTGCCAATTGTTAATTGGCTCTATGTTGATTTGCAAGATATTGTGCAAACTTGCTGGATACTCACAAGCCCAAATTAATGTCTAGCTGAACATATCGTAGTTTCTGGATCAACATGAGTTGTAGTCACTCTCTTTTACACTTTCTCTGTTTCAAATATCTTCATAGAAATGAAGAATTCTTCACTAATAGTTACACCATTTAAACTAGCTGCTGGTTTTGGAACTTAATTGTGTGTTCATTCATAGTTACCAGTACTTCCTTGATGTGTGGCTGAGCTTCACATGGTTGTTACAAGTCTCCTTATTTTCAAATATATGTCCATCAGTTTATCTTGGATGTGACTAGTGATGATGAAATATGAATTACTTGTAGCTCAATTCATGAAGAAAGAAGGCTCTATTGGAAGATAAATGCTGGGCTGCTTTTTTTGTGCTGTGCAGCTTGTACATCATGTGCTACCCAAATATCATCATTAGCTAGTTTTCTACCTCAACCCTTAATTTTGTTGCAAACAAAATTTGATAAGTTTTGTGTACATTTCATTATAAAGAATAGTTTTTAGCATATTTTCACATCAATAACCATTTGTTCGAGAAATAATCCTGGGAACAGAGTAGATATTGATTGTTAGCTATTAAAAATGATAAAAAAATTTGGAAAGGCAGTTACCTCGCTACCTTTTATTAGGTAATGTGCGGCGTATGAAAAATAAAGGGTGAGGGGGAGAGGCTTTCCTAGAATCCAGCTCTTATTGGAAAAGATTTTAATAATGATAACATATTTGAATGAATTTTTGATCAAGACTATTGGACAGAAATTGCATGCTATTATTTTACATAGAATACTTTTCTGCATATTTAATTTTCGAAAGGTCCATTTTTCAACTTTTTTAAACCAATGAAAATTTATCAAATTTACTCCAATAGTCCGAGTTCATTTTTCCCTCTTTTCTGCGTCGACCCCAGATTTTTTCCAAACGAAAGGTCATGTTTAATTTTACGAGTATTTATTCGAAGTGAACGGTTTTTCCTATATATTTCCATTTCGATAACCTTTCAATTGAGATAAAATCTAGGAAATGCGTGTTCTACTTTCTCCCTCATCTAGGGTGCATTATCTACTCCACCTGGTTGCCCACTCGTAAGCCTTCGTTATTTTTGCATCGATTAGACTATTTTGACAATCGTGGAAACTCACTAAGCGCGAGCTAGTAACTTAAGGACTAGGAAATTAGCGTTTCGTGCGTTGTGGACGTTTCCACCCGAAATTATTTAGCGATCAACTTTCTTTTCAGAGCCAACGCCGGTGACCTAACGTAGACTGCTTGAAACGGAGGTTTGCATACTTGTAAGCGGAGATATTGATCACAGATCGCAATTAAATTATGACTGAAAATGTAAGAACACGTGGTAAAAACCAATCACTTTTAATCGAGAGCATTGCTGACGATAGTCAGAAAAAATATGGTTCAAATGTGATTATAAGAGCAGATTCAGAACAGAGTAATATTGATTCAATGAGTACCCAAGGATTCCCGTTTCTGTCAAGTGCTAGTAAGAATTTACCTTCAAAGTGCTCAACGAATTCTAACTCTGGCACTGAAAATGATGTAATTACGTTTTCAAGTAATTTAAACAATAGATTGTCAATAAAGTCGAATCTAGCAAGCAAATATGCACTGCGGGATCCAATTGTTCCACTGTTTATGGCGAGAGAAGTTTGTCCTTCAAGTTGCGTCTGTCAAGGAGGAAAAACGCTCTATAATAAGAGGAAAACGAGCTGTACCGAGGTATGTCTCACCTTTTATTTTAACATCGGAAATCATATATCCACCAAAAAATCTATTTTTCAGTGACTCGTTAAATTACCCTAAAATGAGTATCGTCGATTGTAAAAGATATTTTAGACAAATCGGGTGAATCTCAAGCCAGTTACCATCCGTCTCATACCCCACTATTTCTGTTTGGATATTTTAGATAATTTCAATACGTTTTATCAATTTTCTGATAACACTTCATAAATGTTGCAACTGTTGCCAATAAAAAGACTTGTACTAGAAAAGTAAAATTGGTAAAAGTGTAGTTTATGATGATAAAGTATAGAAGGATTTTGTAAATGTGAAGACTTCACTGAGGATAGATGCTTTCATGACTTTTCAGTTCATAATGAATCGATTTATGGTCATACATAATAATATTTATGATAGAATTGCATATTTATGAAAGGTTTACTATCATAACTATACTAGTACTGTAAAATGCTCCATTCCGATTATTGGCATAAAAGATAAAATTGTATATTAGCATTGCTTTCATGTGATATATCACAAATTTGGAAGTTCTACTGAAATAAAATATATCATCAAAAATATAAACGAAAAAGGGTTTGGGTTATAGTTTAGCGTTGGAAATGGATTCATTTTTTAAAGAATAATTTTTGAAATGTAGTTCTTTTACATGGGTATGCCTTATTGCATTATTTTTGCCAAATTGTCATAGAGGCATTGCTAAACTGAAAAAGAGTGTAAATATTTAAAATCATATATGTGCTGGAAATGCAGTGAAAATTCGGTTTTTTCTGCCCATGCTAGAAAAATTATTGTTACATAATCATTTTGGATCGCATCGTAAGTTGAACACAACTTACTATTTGCTATACTACACTTTACGGTTTGTGTCTGATTTCATTGCTATCTTGATATCTAGTGAAATGTATACAATGGCAGAAATATATAATTTCCTTTTAACACGATTGCTGGTTAGTGCCGCAAATATTTTGCCAAAGTATTCGAATTTTATATATTAATATGCAAAAAGTAGTTATGTAACGCTATAGAAATAATACATTTGCTATCTGATTAAATAATTTTATCAAGTTGCGTTAACTTTTTTAATATCATAATATCTATATAGAAAATCTTTAGTTTATTCATTAGTGTTCATTGGAAAAAATGTCGAAGTATTTATTACTTAAAGTGGTTGGTTGAAATATCTCTTGATCCAAGTACAAGTAAATTTTTCCATCACTGCCAAATTAGTCAGCAAACTGATATTAAAAATAGATAATAGTTTTTCTGATTAAATCTAAAGTATCGGAGTGGCCATTTTCTTTACCTTATAATCTTGTTGTATCAAGATTTCATTTGTGTAGTGACGGTATCTCTACTCAACTTAAAAGCACGGTCTAAAATATTCCCGCTAAATAGCTTGTTTCAATTTGAATTCGAGTCGGATATCCAAGGTATCATTAATCGAAAAGATCCTGATGCACGTTTAATCAATTACGTTGGATACTAATCACTTTAGACATTGCAAGTATTTTCAGCTAGAAAAGTTCATGCAACCACGGTAAACTTCGAATATAGCAATTTGCTTTTAGCAAAGTTTCACTTCTAGCAAAGAAGTGAAAATGTTGTTTTGTGTCAAGTGAAGCATCATATTTTTGACGCAATGAGACTCAGATATAAAAAAATTGGCTGTCACAACCCAATACATTCGTTTTATACTCAATTTTCCTCCATTTATCCATTTGAATTTTTAAATTTCATTCGTACCAATTAGATTTATCGACTATTTAAGTGTAAAAATAGATCCAACTTTGTAAGACACTAAAATTTTTGCCAGTGCTAATTCAACACTTAACGAGAAACATATATATATATATGCTATTTTTGCATTGAAAAGATCTCTTGGAATGACTTGACGAATATGCAATACATGACCCAAGGAGCAATGTGCCGGATTTTCAGTGCAGAGTTCATGGGCCAGAAAGTGGCAGTTAAAGTTCCAAGATTAGATGCCGATGACCCTAGTGTTGCAGCTCATGACCTTGAAGTTGAGCTCAACGTACTATGGAGTTTGGATCATAAGTGAGTTTGATTAAACTATTTGGGGGGAGGAATTGAACATGTATAAAATGTATAATATGAATATTAGTTTATAAAAATATACTACCTCTATCCCTCCTAAAAATTTATATCTGATGATGATGAAAAAACTGTTTTAGCTAGGATGGAAAAGTACAGTAAGTAGGCTTTACGATTTGTTGCATATTACAAGAAAAAAGGAAATTTTTACTAATCAGAAAATGCAAATAAAATTATGGTTAATATTATACAGTGATATTTCTATAAAATTTTCAATATTTTTCTCAAAAAATCCCATTAAAACCATTTTGCAGATACATAATAAAGCTGATTGGGGCTGGATTCAGGCCGACAAAGCCGAGCCGGTTTATTGTGCTGGAATTCTTGGAAATGGGAACCTTGGCCGATCGGCTCAATGTCGGTCTTTTACCGAACCAGCCTGACTCTGGGTACAACAAGCTGATCAAGGGGACTCAAAGGTGAGTTTACACTTAAAAAAATGTTCCCACATTGGTGTTATCAGCATGTGCATGTTCAAAACAATTTTTTTGGAGGAGATAAACTTAAAATAGCTTATTTTATGACTAGTTCTGCAATTATTTAAACTTCACAAAGGCAGGAGAAATTAATGGAAAATTGAAACCTATGGCGAGGGATTATTGTGCATCGCACAAACAATAGCAGCGAAGCATAGCAGGTGTAGCAAGGAGGCCTGACCAAAGCTAGAATAGACATACTAGTAATAAATTTGAATATATCAAATACGATTTGAAAATGAGTTGTCTTGAGTAGGCCATGTAATTCCAGAGTTACCACAATAAGTGTTGGATGTAAAAAAGAACTTGTTTCTAAAATCAAACATGGACCTAGTTGGAATGGACTTTCTCGTTTATTGTAAGAAGTAGAAATTTATTAAAAACAATGAATTCGTTATACTTGAAGGTTTTAAGGTAAAATGTACTTGCTGACAGTAAGCATGAACGATTGAACAAATTGCTTTATTATTTGTAGATACCAGCGTTTTCATATGATGACCATGTTAGAACGTGCTACTGAACTAGCAGAAGCATTAGAGTATTTGCACAGTAAAGTGTGCGGAGGAGACTCTTTTGTTGTTCACAGAGATCTGAAGCCTGATAATGGTAACTTTTTTTAAATTTTGTTACTATTGAATTATTTTTCATTGAACAAATATGTGTCCTATCAAATGACCTTTCATTTTGAAATCTCAATAGGAGACCTTTTAAATGTTCACATTTTCTTTATATTTTAACTATCATGTTCATTAAAAAGCTGGTCAACATGTAATTAGTGAAAGGTTAAATGCATGCTTTGATGGCTTTTCAGTTCCTAATTAGTACCTTCATGCTGAAAAGTCAAATTTCAGTATAATTTATGAAAGATTAAAAATATTTGAATCAGTGCTGTGATCTATTCTGAACTTTCTCTATAAAATTTGCTCTAATGATAAAAGGGTCAAACCTCCAGGGACTAGATCAAAGTTTATGCTATCATACAGTAACTAGAATTTCCCCTGTCATTGAAAGGTTCATTCAGTAAACAATTATTTAAAATAAACTTTTTTCTACAATAATGCAAAATTACTACTTGATTAAAAAGAATTTTGAACCTATTATCTTTAGAGTAGATTTTACGAAAAAATTAGGAGTTGAAAAGTCATCAAAGCACGAATTTACCCTTTCACTGCAAATATATATATTATATATCATCAGCATTCGGAACCTTTTGCAGAAATTATTTTTCATGTTAATTATCTACACGTTATTAAACTTTTATGAACGAAGATTAGTCTTTTCCCGAAAATTGTAGAACACTTATAAAGTATTTGTAAATTCATGGTAGAAAATCATAAAATGTGGAATGATATTCTTTTCAACTTCTCTAAACTTAACCTAAACAAGATTTTTTGAGGATCTGAGCTCTAAAGATAGTACCTATTGAATGTTATCATACAAATATTATAATACCAGTTGTTTAATAATATGAAGCATAAAATTTTACTCCATTCTAATGCTTCTAAGAAAATTAGGGTTGTGCTCTCTGCATCACTCACTATAGATCCTAGTCCAGAAAAATATGAAAAGTACTATTAATGATTCGTCGAATTGCATGGAATTTCATCAAATACAGAAATATTGCCAGAACTATAAACCAATAAAATCATGCCTATTCGATTTGTGATGGATTTGGTCACCTCGAATGATGTAGTGATTTAATTGAAATTTTTTCATGTTTTTCGATTTGATTTTTGTTCGAATTACTTCATAATAACATGAGAATTTATTTTGCGTTTAGTTGGGTTCAAAGCTGATGGTACGCTGAAGCTATTTGATTTTGGATTGGCTCGGTCAGTAAAGCGAAGCACAAGAGTTCACGCGCGTTATGACATGACTGGCGAAACGGTACTTCAATTTAATGAGATACACTTAAAAGGCGCAAATTACATTTTTTGTACTTTTTTCTAGGGATCAATGCGATATATGGCTCCTGAAGTAGTCGAAAGCTTGCCGTACAATGAAAAAGTTGATGTATATGCTTTTGGCTTGTTAATATGGGAAATGCTGCAGTACCGTAGGGTATTCGAGGGTATGAGTATGGGGGATTTTTACTCCAGGGTAGTTAATGGGGGAGTCAGACCCCCCCTTGATCCCTCTTGGCCCCAGGCTTTGAGATCTCTAGTCGAACTTTGTTGGCATGCGGATGTAGATATACGACCAGATTTTAGCTATATTGCACCTCAATTACAAGAAATTTACAATCAGGTAGATACGCATTAAGTTTCTTCGAATACAACATTTCTGTTGCGACTACAGAATGAATTCTTCATATCTGAAAATTACACTTTTTCATTTATTTGCTATCATTAAACAAAATAAAAAAACAAATGCGTTCAGCCTGAAGTATACTTACTGTATTTTTGTTGTAATAGTTCTATGAGTTTGGAAGCTGAATTTCATTTTGTTCTTTTAATTTATTTTATGTTTTTCAGCATTGAAGTTTATCGAAAAAATTATGTGGGGCATCTGTATTATTAGCTTAAATTCGGCTTATATCAGATATAACGATTGCAATTGATAAGAGATGATAATTCTTTTGAGCATGAAAACTTTTTGCAAAAAATTGTTCTTGTAAAGTTGTCTAAGCTACTGTCTGTAATGTTTAATAGACCAGTTGCTTTTCTTTTATTGATATGAAATATCCACGTGCATTCAGACAGTTATGTAATCACGAATATATATGTTTTTTATACAGGAAAAGCAGAGTCTAGGGAAAATATCCCACAGTGCAATCAATGTATTGGAGGAAAAACGGCATAGTGCTGTGATTTCACCTATTCGCCGATCTGTACGATCTCAAACTTCAACCTTTATAGTCGGGGGTCCTTCGAGCCTGATCAAGGGATCTAAGCCCAGGCACAGCATGTCTAGCACTGCTACATCACCTAGACCTGTGGGGAGTCCAATGGGGGGCCTGATTAGTAGATTTGGAAAGTTTTGGGGTAGGAAAAAAACCTTACAAGCCTTGCCTACTCACCAAGAACATAGGTCCCCGTCACCTTCATCCTCTGCTCGTCTAAAAAGGTGAGAGATTATTTTCAGCTTTAAGACAAATATTGGAACTGTTATGATGAAGGAAACCTGTTGAAAAGTCACATGAAAGGTCACTGGATTTAATCGAAAGGCATTGGAAATTCATTTATCTTTTGGAAATTGATCTGTATTTGAGGTTCTCATTTTTTAATGGTTACTGAGAAGAGAGTTAATTTTGATGAAAAGATTCATTATTTTGCTGGAATTTTTTAGGTTACTTTATTATTTCAAGTTGAAAAGAACAAATTGTAGAAATTTTGGAAAAATATTTTGATTGGTTTATATTCTAGTTGAAGTATCCTAATTAAATGTGTGCATATTGCAAATTTTCAAATATATGAAGTCTATTATAGAGGTTTTCAACTAAACAGCTTAATTTGATGGTACAGTCCACTAATGAGTAAATATTCTTCAGTTATATATGTCAATATATAACTGAAGAATATCGAATAACTTTTGAAACAAAGTCAATAAAGTAGACATGAATTGATGGCTTTGAGGTATTTCTAAATTTATTGTAAAAGTGTTAGTCCTGCTTGCTTGTTGTGATTTGTAGTAAAATATGGCCATTTTGGATATACTATATTCGGGGAAAGAAAGTAACTCGATATGTTACTCTTTGGTTACATAGTAACAGTAACTGCCTAAAACAATGTTATGCAGCCATATTTATGAAGGTTCCTTACCGGGCTAGACCTTGTTTGGCAATGTCATGTTTCAAAGTCAAAAAGTAATGTTAATTTAAATTTTATTTATTGTTCTATTAAAATAAAGCGATATGCAAATATCTATTGATTGGTTTTAAAATGATGACATATCCAAAGCAAATTCTGATTAATTAAGATATCTTCTTTAAATAATAAGATATGATATTCTATGTGTTTAAGAGGTGATTTTCAAGTACATGTGCAGTCAATGATTTCGTTTGTACAGCTTTTTTCACCCTGTAAAAAGTGACTTTAATTTGAGCTGTGAAAGGGTTTGTTAACTTAGCGGTGGCTGCCCTAGTTCTGCTCCTAGGGACTACATTGCCCCAAAGACTGGCAGCTTACAAAAGGAAGACATTTAGAATTGTTTACATTTTTGAAAAATTTTTGAAAGAGTTCAATTTTGAAGTCCATTCCATCACATAAGCTTCCTAGATTCAATGCATTCCATAAAGAAATCATCAACTTCAGATGGAAATGAGTCATGGTAATTTTTCAATTTGGTCTGAGAATTTTAAATAATTAATTTTCGTTGGACAGATAAATCTGGGCAGTCTTGTTGCAGTTAAGAGGGGTAAATTCTGATCTTAAACATTCTGCCTTATTTGCAATGCATAATTGGATAAAATCCCAGTTGAAGTAATGTATTTTTTTATTTATATTGACAGGTAGTGACATCTCCCATGATGGTTTTTCAACACAAAGTCATTCAGTAAGCATACAATCATAGCATCCGAAAGCAGCATTGGACCTTTCATTGAGAACTTTGGGATTATGATACCCCTTTTCTTGGCCTGTGATTCGGTACCTGATGGTTGGCATTGTGTACAAATATTTTTTCGAGTTGGATACTGAATCTGACACCATCTTAATCAATGTAATTTACATGTCATAATAACTGTTCTTTTTAACTCATTTGCTGACAGTAAAACAATTTAACAGCAGAAAGTGTAAATTTTATGCATGATTACAAGAAACGCAAGTTTAAACAGAGGTCCGTTCGCTGTTAGGCTTATTGCATTCGATTTTCTCTTTAAAAAATTTTATTAGTTTTACTGTTTACCTTAAAATTGGTGATGTTTTGGTACTTTCACTTTCAATCGAATTCCACAAAAATGCCACAGTATTGTACACTTCGGATAGAGCGAATATACGTTTTGCGAATTTTCATTCATAAAGAAGAAAAATGAATGCCACCTTGTATTAAGTTCAGTAATAGATTTTCATGATGAATTATTAAAATAATGGTTCTGACCAATTTTTTATTTGCAAGGTTCACTGAATGTACATTTTTCTGTTACATTTTTTGCACTCGATTTAAAAGCATGCGAAAGTTTTCTTCCAGATGACACTTTTATAATTATTGCTTGTTGATATTCCAGCTGTTACATTGTGCTCAGATTATATATGATTTCCGAATGAAGAATAACTATCATATACTTGAAAGCGGGTACATTTGCTTTTACTGTGCCTTTAAGAACATGTTGAATATTACCACTAAGTGACAAATTCATATTCGTAAGTATCTCTGTTCTAGGATTTTTGTTGCTCAAGTTAATGGAGTTACTAAAGAGGTTGATAATGAAGAGCACGTTTACATGAAGCTAAAATTTGCTCGAATTCAGCGAAAAATGCATCTCATATGAAAACACAGGCATTAAGCATTTAATTACAACAAAACTGCAATTATTTTTGCCATGAATATATATTTATTTCCATTCTAAATATCAGTAGTCGAGTTGTATTATGAGCTAAAAGAGAATAAATTCTTTTGTTAGAATCTTTTTCTGTATCAATTATAAGAAAACTGAAGCTCATGTTGCGCAACGCTATCGGGTAAAGAAGAGCTAAAAAATTGCATCAATTTTATGAAGCAAAACAGCCTGAACAACATACTCTTTTCCATTTGACATTGTTTCTCTCTCACATTAGTGATTTTAGACTCAAGAAAACATGTGCCAATATTGCCATTTCTAAAATTCAAGTTTCACTAAAAACTTTGCAGAAATGAAGTTAAGCATCAAACTATTTTCTGAGCAAACAAATGCTGGCAAAATTATTGAATTTGTGTCATGAGTGATTACATTGGTAAGAAGCTCACATGGGTTTGCAATTCGCCTACAAAACAGATGACAGTACAAAGTGCACGGGAATTTAGCAATGTCTCTCTGTCAAGGTGATAACATCATTGCGCTATTTACTATTATGCTTCTACAGAGTATGTAATATTTGTTTTGACTTATTTCATCTATGGATTGTTCAAAAATCATCGATTGCTGTCCTCTTGATTAAACTATCTCTACATGTATTTTCTTGATTAACTTTACAAGTTCTAACATTAAATTGGCAAGCAATTTTGACAGCTAAATCAGTCTTGATGAATTTACATTCTGTTATGAGATTTTTATCTGAGTTGACATATTGACATTATATATATACATATACTTATAGAAAAATCAAGCTTAGATTCTTTATATGTATGAACTAAAACCAAGTTAGTAGTTTGAATGCTAATCTACATCAAAATCACAAGCCAACTTTTGATTATTGATTGCAAATTTATTAATACTGGTTGAGTGCTTAAAATGACTGGGAAAGGTGCAGTTAATGTTTAGATTGAATATAGTTCTCTTCATTTTTTTTCATTTTACAATCTATTGGCACAGAAGTTAGTCTTGTAGAAGAGATCACAAAATTTTCTTCAAAATAGTTTCATATTTATTATGGGTGCAGTTTTTGTACAATATAAACAGTAAGAATGTTAGTTTAGAAGAACTTATTTCAGTATTACTTGGCCTTCATAGAAATCAGCCTTCTATTTAAGTGGATTGCATTTGCAAAAACATTTAAAGATTGAATGTTTTAAAGGGAAAATGCACAAGATATTCAAATACTAATTCAGTCATATTACATAAAAACTTTTTATATGAACAAAAAGTTTTTGAGTATTACTAAACTAGAAACTATACATATAATCAAGAAATATATATTTCATTGAAATAGCTATGCAAAGTACCAGTTAAACTCACTGTACTCTGCAATCAGTATACTGAAGTTAAGTCAACTTTGGATGACAAAAGTACTAATGATAATGCTGATAACTTCAATTAAAGGCTACTAACAAAAAAAATAATAGGTTTGGAAGTGGAATAAAAGTACATACATGATAGCCTTAATAATCAAAAAATATCTATGCTGGTTTTGAAAAGAATTTATGCCATTCTTCAAGAGAGCAACCTAAAAAATGTAACAAGTTATTATTTCACTATAAATAATAAATTCATTGAATTGCAATTATCAATTAGAGTTTGTTGTTGAAATTAAGAATCAGAATAGAGTCCTGGATTTATTTCATTCTTAAGTATGAAAAAGAGTTATTTTCAACAAAAAGTGGCAAATATTGCCCAAAACATTATTGAAACAACTGCAAAAAAGGAATTTTGACACATTGCCATTGTGTTAGAAAGTGAAATACAACCAAGCACAAAAACTGTGACAGAAATGTGTATATTAATCATGCACTAATTGTGTTGATAGAAGTAAACTAACTTTGTAAACCCAAAATATATAACCCTCCTGGTATCTGTACAGCCAATTTACTTGGAACATCATAAGTCAAAACCAATAGTTGCTAGAGTAAAAATAGCACTTGCTATGGTACATAGATTAATTTTAATTGTGAGTACTTATAAATTGTAACATTCAAATTGTGTGATGATCCACTGAAATTCATAATTTATTGAACAGATGTCTTGAGCCGAGTAAACAGTTGCTGAAGCCCAATTTACTTTAATTCTGTAAAACCTCTTATTGATTTTTTTGCAATTCACAGTTGGCTATTTATTTCATAATGCAATAAAAATTTCTAAGATTGTAGAAAGTTTACAAACTAATCAGTGTGCATGGCAAAAAGCTTTCATGTTAAAAATGTAGCTTGTTGTACTTGAAACAATACCCTTAAAGCAATTCTAAATTTATGCATAAATATAACTTCAATATCAATTTTAAATTGACAATTTGGATGATTTTTGCTCTCTAATTTTGTGGTGCTACTTCTATTTTGAAAAAATCATGTTTTTTTCAGCTTATGAATTCAATATAGTGCATTAATGCCTGAACTGCATGAACAATTTGATGCTCATGTTCCATATCTATAATGACTCTGTGTTCCTTGATATTATCGAATTTTGGTTTGAAAGCTAGATTTTCATCTCAACACTTTAAAAAGTAATTCTTGACATTGGATTCATTTTGTGTACCTCTTACTTTGAGTATGACACTTTCAGGTTTAGCTCTTAGTGCGGAATTTTTCTCATAAAAAAAGGCTAAGAAGAATAAAGCATTGCTAAAGAAAGTCTAATAACATGAACTCAGAAGGGTCTAAAACTTTTTTTTATGCCATTTATGCATTGAAAAAGGTAAAAATGAAAACAATATTTCACTTTGTACCATGAATCTTTATGATAATCAACAGTCCAATAGAGTGGGTGGTGTTGAAATTAAAATCATCAATAGTCCTGTAGTAGGACAGTTAGTATCCATTCCTTGCATTAACTTTTCACCAAATATTACCAATCTCCCACTGTGGCAAAAGAGGCATAAGTTCCTTTTTTGCCACATGATAAAAATTGTCTCTGCTAGGTTCCAAGGCCACAGTCAGCAATGTTGAATTATACTTGCATCTGTCACTTTTTCACCCATATTCAGCTCTATGTGGCTCTGAGCAGAGTTGGGGATCCTAATCAAATCAAGATATTTAAATTCAACATGATCCATGAGAAAGGAAGGACATGCTTGAGCAATACAGTTTACAGGAAGATATTTGATACTAAGAAAATAATTGAATTTGTTGAAAAAAACACTTTTTATTTGTATTTTGTTACATTTCATATTTTTTACTCATATACATATGTAAGGATAACAAAACATCAAAAATGGAGAATTGAATGTTTTTGTTATTTTTTTTCTTCAATACACGCTTTTTTCACTATCTTCATGCACTTTTTTTGGTATTTCAGCAATAAATGTGTCACGATATAGGAGTACACTCCCTATCTATAATCCTACATACAAAAAAGATCCTTCCAACAATATCCACGTCTATAACGTCTACACCGTCTTTCATTATTCCATAAAGTATTTTCTTGGTGTTTCCAAAACCGACATCTCCGACAAATGCCTGGTGGAGTAACCCCATAATGAAATATCTGGCCAATCCATGCTCAACATTTACTAATTGAAAACATCTCCCACTCTTCTCTGTTTTCATCACAATTACCTTGCTACTGTGCAGAGTATCATCGTTAGTTTCTGAGAAGCTTCCTTCCCGTACACATCAAATACATAATTACTATACTATTTTTCTTAATTTGTTTTTATTGCCTTGTTTGTTTGCACGTTGCTTCTTTTATATTCCATAAAATTTTTGTTACAAATGTGTTTACAAATAAGAGTTAAAACTAAAGCAAAGAGTATATTTACACAGGCATAAATTGTGTTACTGGAAGTGAACATACTTCACAGCAACACACAAATCCTAGGCTTAGCCTGTCACCAAAAGTCCAGCAATGACTTGCCATAAACTTATAATTCCAACATGCAGAACAATGATTTGCCATGAACTTAGAATTTCAATATGCAGAACAATGACTTGCCATAAGACAGTACTCCACAGCTATAATATGAATTTAACCATTAACGAGTTAATTCCTAACAATGTTGCAACAACATCAAAAAGGTCAGAAATATATCTCGGTCAAAAAATGATGATGAAATGAACTTAAAGTTCTTTATTATACTAGAAAATGGCAGCTTTGTCTTGAACTAATTTTTCCAAAAACATTTCATAGTTAATTTACCACTATATGACCTTTTCATGGTGAAAAAAAATAAATTTCTTAAATCAAGAAAGCAATTTTATATTTTCTGCATTAATCATGGTGCATTTCATGGCAAAGCAACCATTTTTGCATTTAGTAAACAGTCAATTGTAATGAAGACAGAACAGTTTTAATGCATATATATATATATATAAATGCTTTTAGTATCATTGAAGCCAAAAATAGATTGAAAGTGCAGAATTTCCTGGCAGTATTGACTAAGAATGTACTCTGGTGATGATAGCAAACTTCAGCCACTACATCAAAGAGTATGTTATGGCCCTGATAGGGTTTGCCATTATCTCATAAGGATATATCCAAAAGAATTGCTAATTTTTGTTGAGCAGAACAAATTTTCTGATGCAACGTACCAGCATCTCTACACACTAAAAAGTTTTACTTTCATATCCACTGATAAAAATTACTAAAGGAGCTTAATAAAGATTGTAGAATAGACTTTTCTCAGTTGTGTTCAATGTAAAATGTAAATTTATTAAGATCGTCAAAAATTAGTACAAATTTAGTAACAGAAGTTATAAATAGATCAACTTTTTAAAATTTGAAACCAAACAAGTCATTTTCAATATGAAACTTTTCAAAGAAAGCAGTTGCAACTTTTATTATTGGAGGCAATTACAGAATTTCAATTCGTGAATGAAAAGATATGGTACAATTGCTTTTTTGTGGATTAGGTTGCAATTTAAAAGTAAAACTTGTAGTTGTCACCATGAGGGATTTCTAATGGTAGCAAAAGCTAGCTTTCTCAAAAATGAGCAGTCTTTCCCTCAGTGTGCTTTTTTTATCTACTTGTAAATGAAGAAAGTTATGGAGGATTTTATTCATCGCAATTATTTAACTTTGGCCAAAAATCGTTTTCACGATCTTCGATACGATTCTTTTACAACTCCATTTTTATAAATGTTTTCGCAGCTACTTTTTTTGTTCCGATTACAATGAACTACAGGTACTGTAGAGGATTTATTTTTTTGTACCCAAACCTACGAGGTAAACCATACGAGGGGAGAGAAACACAAAGCAACTGGAGCACAGCGAGGCAAGGATGCCTGAGTAATGGCGAGCGGCTGACGCACTTGCTAATTAATTGCATTTTTTCATGTTTTTCTCTAGGTCATTAAAGACTTGTTAAGGCGTATTGGCAGTTACATCAAAGAGAATTGAACATGCTAGGTAGTGAGCTCTCTCTTAGTGGCTTCTTCGAAATTACAAAGAGACATATTCTGAATATGCTAGGCATGCATTTTAATTGGTGATTTGAAGTCTTCCATGATGTCTTTCGGAAGCATCATGTTTTATAATATATAAATGAATGAAAACGTCTCTTGGGCTTGTGCTGTTTAATCTAACCAATCAAAATGTGGAAGAAATACTGAAATTCAAAAAATTATTGGGTAAAACATTTAGTTCTTTACTGTTGTAAAACGTGAAATTCCTTAAAACAATATGATATTAAATATATATAAATTAATGTTTGCTAGCTCTAACTAGTCAATTCTAGGAACTGAAGAACAGTCTCAAGTGATGGTTGTGCATCGATTGCTCCATCAGATGTACACGTTAATCCCCCAACTGCTGAAGCAAATTTAACTGCATAGTCAACTTTTGCCTTTTCGGTGCTAGAAAGTTTTCCCTCTTTAATTAATCCATCTCCAAAATCAAAATTCAGCATTGAATGTATGAACCCCGCATTGAAGGCATCACCTGCTCCAGTAGTCTCAACTACATTAACCGAAGCAGGGCTGGCATAACCGCTATGACCAAGAAAATCGAACGAACACCCTTTTTCTCCCCCTGTAGAAATGATAAAAGCAGTAAGTTTTATCATGCACTGCTCCGATAAGTTGCTGATAAAGGTGCAGATAGCAGCGAGAGAAGATACAAAAAGACAGTGATATATTCCGGACCATAATTACACTTCAACATCGAATCATTATACTGGATTGTGTTTTATAGTAGAGTCTACATTAATAGAAACAAATATAACTAGGTATAGCTATTAATATCTTGACACATAGGAGTATTGGCATGTTTTAATAATTAAATACATAGTAAGATTAAGCGTACTGGGGGGGGGATAATCTATAAGATGATCTGCCATAATAAATCTTTCGTATTTAGCGAATTAATTTTTCTGCGCCAAATGATTTTTATAGGAATATGTTTTAAATAAAAAAAGATGAACATATATATATACAATAAACATCGAATATAACAAATTTGCTTAGGGCAAATTTTCATTTTTAACAAATACATGAAAAAAAGCACATAGTGTGTCCAAGTACAACTTCAGAATTTCGAATATAACTAATTAATTTGGTGGTTCTGACAAATTGTCTTACCCCCAAATTTACTAGAAAAATATTTATAAATCCCAATTTATCGAACTGCCTGTTTCAGCCATAGAAACTATTCTAGAATAGAAATATATAGTCCAATACCATTCACCCAATGGGATCTCTGTATGATATCATATTATAAGGAGAAATTATGGACACTGCATGCTACAAAAAGCAATTAATACATATATATTCCAACTCACTCGGTAATATCCTAATGAAGGGTAACCATCGAAAAGTCACATTATAAGTCACTTCACTGGCTTGAAAAGTAACTGGAAATTGAGTATTTCCTTGATTGTTTGAGATACTGAATCTCAAAGAATAGTTTTCAGAGTCAATAATAAGATAAGTTATTTTCGTCGGGTACTATTATTACACTAGTGCTCACTACTTAATCTTACTTCAAAGCATCCAAAAATACTTGATTCAACAAAGAATCAAATATATATGCATGCATAATACTGACCTGTGACGAGCACCACTTTACAATTTGGAAAATTCGAACGTATAATTGAGGGATTTTCAATAGCATAAGCAGATTTAACCCCGAAAAGCCATGATGCCTCTTCATCGGTCAATTTAACTACATCAGCATTTGAAGCAAAATCAAAAATGACTTTTCGCGCCTCAGATTCACGAGTTGAAGTCCAAAAGACAGGACGCCAATTGATATCGATAAGTGTATTTATTGATTTTCTTGCTTTCACTTCGCGAGATAAAATACAATGAGATTGGGCTGATACTGGGGTTGCCAAACCAAGAGTTCCTTGTACTGACCATTGGATTTTGTCCAAGACTTGAGATACGTCATCAGCCAATAATTCATGCCTGAAATCAACATTGACATAAGTATCTCTGATGAAGGGAAATCGGCAAAACATGTGCAAAATGAAAAATAGTTATAGTAAATCAAAAATTAAATTTGTGTAAACAGAATCCTCATATGAAATATTTCATATATGCAGGAAAAAATAAAGCAGAAGAATAAAAGTTTACAGACAATTGATGCTGCTGTCGTGACAAAAAATAAAAATTTAATTTTCGAGGATCATAATTACCTACAATCAGCAAAGCTTTCGCTCGCTAGGCCGTCACAGAAGCCTGCGAAAGTTCTATCACCAGCAATATCTCTAGTAACCATGCATCTCCTCGTCTTATCGCCTTTTAACATAGAGAGTAGAGACGTGTCCACACCGCTTTGTACTAGAACATCACGTAACGATGCGCCATCAGAATCTTCTCCAACGGCACCGCAGAAATACGCATGAGTACCTAGTTTCGCTAAAGCGCATGCAACATTCGCTGGAGCGCCACCAGGATATGCTTTCCATTTATTTTCACTAAGCACTCGATCGAGATCCCATCCAGCTGCAGCTGTATCGGCAATGCAATCAAACAGCAACTCGCCATGGCATAGCACTCCTGACGGCTGAGAGGCAAATCCGTTACAAGTCCAAGCCAAGAACGATAGAGAAATGTAAATCGAGTAAAACATCACTGCGAGTATGTTCATTCGAAGATGAATGTTGGAAGTTCCAGCTTTTGGAGATATCATGTGAATTGGCACAGCACCAAGTTCACATTGCTGCAGTTAAAAATCGGATATGATAATGATTACCCAGTTTCAAAGCATATTTTAACAGATAGACATACTCAATAAATAATCATGAAAAATAAAAAATATTCCCGCGGGAGTGAAGATGCAATGATTTAAAGCATATTAAACCACAATAAGACGCTATCAAGCTAGTTTATATTACAAAATAATAAATTAATCTGGAAAAGGCATTGAAATACCACAATCATTAATAATAATCGAGTCCTGAATTTCAAAATTAAAAATTGATGAAGTTAATTAGTTCTTAATAATTTTGAATAACCACCGCTCTATGAGCTTTTGTAGCGGTTCATTTACATTTTACCAGCCTTACAATCTACATAACCAAAATTTCTATTCTCTTCCGATCCAATTAGACTTTTACGGAGACAATTCATTTAAGTTGAATGCTACTGAAATTCCAATTGCCACAACACACGGTCTTTTAATATCAAGATCTCAGTCACCATTGACAGTATCATTTAGTCGAAGTCTGGCCTCAAGAGCTGGCTGCATTTTTTGTTTTTACTACCATGTTATGCTACCCATCTAACTGCGTGCTAACTTTATGTGGGGAATATGATGTATCCTAGATCAAACTTCAAATGTGCTTGATTTTCAATGAGCTGCAGCGTGAATCTGCTTTATTTACTCTATTCAATTCACGAATTCAGTTTTATGGTTGCTTCTTTTTTTGACATGTTGGAAAAACTGTGCAAGTTATGTTTGCTGGTTAGAAGTATGCCATCAAGGTTATTATTATTTTATCTTTTGATTTTTTATAAAGATTCATGGTGTATACTTGATTGATCATCAAGCACACATATTATATGCTTAAAAAGACTGCACTGTCAATTTTTACAATTGCAGGTTCGATACACGGTGGGCTCCATGTCGGCGAAATTTAATGCCACTGTCATTAGAAGATAAAATATGCATGATGATTAGCAGCATTCATAATAAACTAAAGTCATCAAATCTCTCTTATACGATTATATTTAGAATAAAGCCATTGTATCAAAACATTCAGCATATAAACAATGCCACATCTTTAGAACGATAGAAGGTTTACTATTTGGCATACTCTTTGCAGTGACAATCACCTTGCATTAATATACTGCCAATTTTTTTCATCTGTAGTATAAGTTGAAAAACTATTTTTAAACTGAAGGATAAAATGCCCATCCTAAATTTGAGTGCAAAGGAATTCTCACCGCCGGAGAAGCCAATCCATAATTGAGTACATAAAAATTTTATTTTAATCATTGATATTTTTTAAACAAATCTTTTCTAGAGCCGTTATGATTTATTTGAGTTTTACTTTCCCGCTCGAAGTTAAAATACAGTGGCAGAAGAGAAGCAGCGATTAACAACAGTCTAGTTACGGACACTCGTCGAACAGTAAGCTTCCTTTTTGAAAGATCTTGTAATGAGTGAAGCTGAAATTACTTACAGCGAGAAATATTCAGACGGAGACTACGGTAAATCTTCAATTATATTTTTGATTTAAATATAGTCTAGCCTGTGGTATATGCTAATTATCATGTAGGGTTTAAAGAAGCTAAAGATATCAACTTTTAAATCCTTTTTTATTTACTGTTGATTTTTTAGTGGATTGATGTAATTCAAATATTTCATTTTCGACGATAATTTTCACAGTTGATTTTTTAATCGCCATATTGCATGAAATTCATCGCATCTGGTTTTTCATATGTAAATGTTCAAAAAGATATCTGCAAGGGATGGCACTTTTTTGCTTATAAGTTTTAAGTCCTATCTTCATTCGTAATAGTGCATCGTAGTTCACCAACTTTTAACTGTTGATTTAGAGCTTAATTATTAAGAGTTTTGAAACATAAGAGGTAGACGCCAAAAAGCCAGATGAACGGCACTGTGATGACACCAAAAGTTACGGGAAATGATTTATTTATTTGTTTGTTGATTTATTTTCATGAGATACTCATTTTAGTATAATTTCAAAAGTTCACTGAAAAATATTTCTTATCGGTAGGTACTTCTGCATTTAAAATTTATGTTATAACTAATTAGCATGTGCATCTTCTATGTTCCATGAAACTTAATTTCCTAAAAACAATCAAAATTTTTATATTTAAGGGATTCCAAAAATCGTTCATATTTGGATTAAATATATAAATAAGGATAAAATATTAAAGCTAACTTGATACTATAAAAACTAAGAATTATTATTTTACTATTCAGAATATCGTCATGTATTTATTCCCAAAGAAAATGCTCGTCGTTTGCCTAAAGATCGTGTTTTATCTGAAAATGAATGGCGACACTCTTTGAAAATTACCATGTCTAGAGGTTGGGAACATTACGGTACGAACGAATGACTCATTTTTTTACTAACTAGTTTTCAGTGATTTAAATTACACCGACAATATTTTAATGCTGGATCAATTTTAAATCCAAACGAGAATCATTGATTTTAATGTGTCATTTCTATTCGCCCATTTAGTTTTGGTTATAACCAATGTGTGTCTGAAATAAAGAATTATTTTTTGTTTTGCAAAAAGATATAAATATCATTATTTACTTTTTTCATAATGAAAAGCCATTTTTGAACATTTAAAAAAATTTTATTTGAAATGTATATTTATCTTAAGCATATATATCGTCGTTGATTACTTTTGCTCTAAATAAAACGCTTCTTTTAGTACATTTTTACTAATTTAATTTTTTTCAAAATCGCAAATCATTTTGAACATTTTTTGTATAAATGTATTAAATACAAAATTGAAATGCATATAATCATTTTAATTACTGAAATTTTTATTTTTTTTATTGTACATTACATTGGGAATTTGCGCTTTTCTGGTGGAATAGGTACTCACAAGTAAGTTTCATTATTTTCTTGTCATTTTTCCTTTACTATAGAATAGTCAGTTGGTTCAAATCATAAATAGTAATACTGTATAAAATGCTTTCTCGTAAAATATAAATATGCATGAATAACTGAGGGATTCTTTCAATAACTACTTTCGTAAAATAAGTTTTTTCTGGACCCATTAGAATTTGCTTAATTCTCAGAATACTTTCAAATATATTGTAAAAATTTTTATTTTATATGCTGTATGTTGGTGAATTCGAATTATATTAAGATGAAAATCGCCATTCCTAATTCAACTTTACATTAATTTTTTATTGCTGCAGACTGGTACTCTTTGATATATTGAACTGATTGTGGTTGAATTTCTTAATATAGTCATTAAAATAACTAAAAATAGGTTCATTGTTTCAAGCATAAATAAATATATATATATATATATATTATGTAGGAAATGTCAGATTTAAACGAATTTGTCGGGACTGCTGAAATGATTTGTTACATTCAAAAATTAACATAGATACTGTATGGCAACTTTTTCGTTTTTTTATAAGCGAAAATTCGTTGATATTGAGTATGTAAGATGTAACGAATAAAATCGTTATATTTGAATTTATGATGCTGAACTTGTACATAGTATGACTTTTTCGTCATTTGCTATAAATAAAGTTTTTTAATATATGAAATTTAGTAAATGGATTATTTCTTGTATAGGCCCGAACCGCACATTCTTCTGTTTCGTCGCCCTTTGGGAACAGATCCTGTTAGTGGTGAAGTAAATCAAAGGCTAAGATCCGCGGAAGTTAAGAAATATAGAGAAGATTTGGCAAAAAAAATCAATGCTGATCAAACATACGTCAGGAGCAATTGATTTTAGGAACTGTGAATATGAATTGAATTGTGACTTGTGGACATGGATTACATTTTTTATTGCACTGAATTGTTTGTTAATTTTTTAGAACTCAATATGGTACTGAGATTTTCAAAGTTGTTTCTGAGCAGGAGTAAAATATATCTCGAAACTTGTCTGAAAAGTTCAAGTTTTTCAAATTGTCAGAAGTGAAAATATGTGTTGAAACAGAAAAAGTTCTTTTCGCAGTAAAAAATTACTCAAAATCATCATTCTGTGCAAGGTCAATTGGATTGGTCACTTGCAATAAAATAATTTTTTGGCTCAATTGTGTTCTGATAAGTGAAAAACATTTGTTCATAGATATCCTGTTTCAAATGAGAAGTTATTTATGCTATTTCTTGTAAATTCCAAGCAAAAACATCCATTGTGTCGCCATTATATAAAGATTTTAAATGGGCAGGCAATTTGACCCAAGCGCTCATTGCATCTGTAAGACTCTATTGAGTATTGAAATCCAATTAAACATTACACAACATATACTATTTCTACAAAGTTTTTTCAAATTCATTGTCTTTGCGCCATTGATATTCCATCTGGTTAATCCATGCCTGATTCAAGCTTTTGATGTCGCTACAACTCTTTTCAATTTCTTCGTGCAAAACTTCTACAGCGTGTCTAGATATATCAAGATCGGCCTCTAAATTACGCATCTGCTTTGCTCTGGTCTTCAATGTATTATGAAACGATTTAAGCTGCTCTGCTGATTCAGTTTCTGGATATCTTGAAAGTTCGCTTCTCAATTCGACGTACATTTTCTCCTGTTGTAAAATTGCTTCGTTTTTTATGTCAATTTCTTTCGTTTTAGCTTTAAGTTGAAGTTGCAGGCTTCTAACATGACGAATCATTTCGAAACGTTCGGGATCGCTGGTCTGTAATCCACGCCATCGATGTATATTTAAAGGAGTGTTGAGTTCATCGGTTATTACGCGTACTTTAATTTTTTCATGCTGAAGATCAGATTCAAGCTTTCCTTTAAGAATGAAATAGAATTTCGCAACACGTTCATGGAAAAGCTTACAATGAATTCAATCAATTTCAGCCAATCAAATTAAATTTTGAATATCTCATTGGTAGAAGAAGAAAACAAATTGTATATTCTTACATGAAGTGCTTCATGAATGAAAGTTACTCACTAATGACATTCTTAAATGATACCAGAAAATTTAAATCAATATCATCTACCTAGTTTACAATGAAGATTGTAGAAATAATTATGTGAAATTAAGATGTAAAAAATATAAAGAGCATGGAAATCATTCCGAATTTTTTACTCTCGTTTTATCAATAAAAAATTTTATTTCTTGTATGCATCCCTGACAGTTTTGCCAATCAAATTGACTAATATACAAATTAATTTATAGTTTGTCGAGTCAAATCAGAATATATTGAAACCGAAATGTTGAATGGTTGATCATAGTTTTAAAGTTTCATTTTTAAACATTAGGTATTTATTTTTTTAATTGAAAATATTAAAAAACAGATGTACCTGTTAGAGTTACAAGTCCAGAATTGTTTTTAGTCGTCTTCACTACATCACTAAGTTCCCTCTCTAATGACTTAACAGCATCTTGTAGAACTTTCATATTTCTGCACAGCTGATTGTAGTATGTTTCGTCATGCATCAACTCGGTAGCTTGAATCTTAATCTTATCATTAATACTCGACATTTCATTATTTCGCTTGACAAGTTGTGTAAGAATTGTATTTTTTTCGCGCAAAATTGCTTCTCTCTCATCAATTTGACGTTTCTTTTCATGGTCAGCTTCATTAATTATTTCGAGCAATTTTTTTATTTCAATATCCTGTTTCACTGAAATATCATTGCTCCTATCTATTTGTTTTTTAAGTTTCAAAATTTCATTTTTAAGGTTGTTTTTGCTTTTTTCTGCAAGGCGCAATTGGTCTGTTTCTCTATTAATATAGTGACTATTATACAAAACGTCTTTTTTTAAGGATTCAATTTCATAATTGCATAGTTTGAATTTTTTCTTCATATCTTGAATGCTTTGTAAACCTACTTGATGTTCTTTATTGTACATATTACGTTCGCTTTTAATATCTTCGTACGTAGTTTGCTGCTGCTTTAGCTTGACTGTATTGTCATGAATCTTATGTTTCAAATCTTCAACTTCAATGTCCTGAGACTTTAGTTTCTCAGACCATTCTTGCAGCTTCAACTTGAACTGACTCGATTCAAGTTCAAGCTTCTGATTTTCCGAGATTAAATTTTGAATTTCACCTCTTTTTTTAAGTATAAGTGTCTTAAACGTTGATATTTCATCGTTTAAGTTCTTACATGCTAACTCACTTACTTTTGTTAGCTCAGAAAGCTTACTTGAGGAAGAATTGCAGCTGTACGATTTTTGTTCTAGAACATCTCTTTGGCGACGTAAACTATTCACTTGTTTCAGGAGCATTTCTTTACTCTTTTGCTCGTTTTTCATATTAACAGAACCGAGAATGTAAATCTGTTTCTGGAGATTTTCTCTGTTGCTTTCAATTTCAATTCTGTGCTGCGTCATTGAATCAAAATCTTTCATAAGCTGGGCAACAATATTCTTTAAGCTGTTGTGTTCTTTTTTCAAATTTAAAACATTGGCTCGTCTCTCTGATACTCGCTGAATTTTGTGAACATTATCAGATTTCAGATCAGAGTTTATTATTCTTTGTTTCTGGAGATTAACATCGAGATCAGTGATATTGTTATAAAGCACATCGTATTCAGCAAAATATAATTCCATTTCATGTTTATTTTCATGCAATTCTCTCTCTAATATTGAAGCTGCTTCAATTTCAGCTTTCAATAGAGACTGCTGTTCAACGCTTTCAGAGTGCTTCTCAGCCATAATTGATTTTTGCCTTTGTAGACTATCTTCTAGTAATGTTTTCCTGCTATGCTCCCGATCGATTGCTTCGTTCAGAGATTCGCATTGCTGCTCCACCGTTTTTAGTTCATTACTAATTTGTGATAATTCAAAATCCCTACTTTGAACCATTTTTTCAATATCTTCGAGTTCTTTAACGAAATTTGAGTATTTATCTCGATTTTTATTCAGTTCTTGTTGAAGTAAATCTATATCTTGTTCAAGAACTCGTCGCGCATCATGCGGGCCATCTTTAGATGGAATTCCATTACTGATATCATGAGAGAGAGTGGCGATGTCGTCTTTGCAGCTGGTCAAAGCAGCACTGTTCTCTTCAATTTTATCTTTAAAATACTTGATGTTTCTGCGCGTATTCACGATATCGGTTTCACGTAGAGAAATACTTTCTCTCGATTCACCTTCACGTAACTTCAGCGTATCAAAATCCTCCTGATACACTTCAATACAATTTTCTAATCGCTCAATTTCTGAGTGCAAGTTATTTATGCTTAAATTTGCGGAAACGACGCTATTGTAAAGTTCGCTATATTCCGTACGGTATGCTTCAAAGTCATAGCCCAATTCATCAAGTTTCTCGCTGATATGATCGAATTCATTGCTGATCAGCTCTCCAATTCCTTCGACCATAATTTCTTATTTGGACTTGAATGATTTTTTAAATTAGTGCTTGGGACAGAAGCAGTTACTCTTTTTGAGATTCCAATTTTACACGGTTCAATGGACAGAATGAAGAATACAGTTCAGGCGAGTCTTTAAAACCAAATGTGTCCATGAATTAGTTTAGAGTGAACCTTCTGGAACTATTCTGATCTGTTACGTCTCTAAAATTATTGCAAGGAGCTGATTTGATCTAATCCACGATTGTGGTGGAATCTCCTTGCCTGAGCTAATTTGAACATGAATTTCAAATAAGGTTTATTGATGCTTGTTTAGTAAAAGAATATAAGTAAAGCTAGCTATGCAGAAAATAATTTTGGTAAAATACTAAAAGTAATTTCTGACCAAAATTTTAATTGCCCGATATCTAGGAAAATAGGACAGAATATTTTAACAAGTCAATATCAGCAAATTACAAAAAATAATATATAGTCAATAAGTATTTCCCATTGTACAGCATTATTACAGAAAAAACAATTGGACTAATATTCTATAACCTATATACTATTTGCAATGTTATTTTAATAATGAATGGATATTTGTTTATACTTGGTATCGCATGTTTAAATTCAATCTTATCAATATGTTATAGTAAGCAAACAAGAAATATGAAAACTAGATATATCGTTGTAAGTACTGTTCCATACCCATTCTGTGCACTTTTTGCTGGGTACACTTATTAAGTTTAGGAGAAAAGTATATCAAAAAGTATATCATTCTGTTTGTCAGGATGCTTGCTGGTCCTGCTATCTCTTTAAGCTATTACAGCATAACTGCCCGATTATGTTCACTTATGTTTACTTATGTTTGCCTATATTTTGCCCACACTTTTTCCCACCTTTCACCTCTTTTACCACATTGCGCCTATTATCCTAATTGCACACTTGAATGCCAAACTCTTTATGCCAACACCTTTGTCACAATCTATTATGAACTCCTTTGTTCTACATCTCTACAATTTTCCACATGTCATCTTTCTTGTGGTTAATTGAAAACTTCCTGGATTATTTTCTTCAACCAGTTCAACTGACAAATGAATCATTCTATTTTCACCATGCTCCCTCAAAACTTCTTTACCATCATCTATTCCACTTCAAACTCTGCTTCAGCTGACTGGATATTATTCCAGAGTTGCCATCAAGGCTACAATTCCGCTTGAATTGGCCTTACTATCAATTACTCAGCTTTATTTCCTCCAGAGATAATATCTTAGAATTCCTTAAATAATTCTAGAATTGTCACAAGCTTACCAATGGAAATTACATTTATTTGTGGAGCAAAAGATGCAACAAAATTCACCAAAGAGCCAATTTCAAGGGCACTTCAAGAGGGTATACTGCAGGAGTTAATAGGGACATGTTTATTTGTTCAGTCTTGTGTTTATGTTCACTCTTCTAAGTCAAATAAAACTTTCATATTTTATTAAATCTTTTGCATTTGTTGTCTGCCCTCTGCTGTACATTGGTTTTACCCCCTAGCATAGGTACAGGTAGTATAATATATTACTGTATCTTCCTTCTTCCATCTTAACACTGTTAGGATTTGAATTTTACACCATGCTTTATTTTCAGTGAATTTTTGATCATTTATAATTGACTTATATGGTTGTATAAGTGTCAGGAATTAACTTTTATCATGAGTTAATTCCTTTTTTACTTATAGCTGCAGATATTCCTTTTGAGAACATTTTTATTTGTGCCTAGTCACATTCTTGAAACTGTCTGATCACATAATAGTTCTTGAATTGCTAATGTTATGTTGGAGAAGTGTAATCACTTCTCACAACAGGTCAAGATATAATGTATATTTGAGCTGTTACTCTTTTACATTTTTTGCTTGTTTTGTGCATTGTGACAGTAAGTTATGATATTGTGTTGTCAAGAGTCATTCTTGGCAACACATGAACAGGAATCAATACATTATTATTTGCGTGTTTCTTTCATGTTTCTGCTGTCTCTGACTACTGGTTACATGCTTCAACTATAAGTTAGCAATTCCTTACACATTCATACTCCCAAGAGCAAATAGTAACTAGGTATTATAGCCATCAACTATGCTTTAATCAATTTATTTCATAGAATTTTACGTGATTTCCTGAGTTGCTGAAGAATTGTATATAATTTTAACAATAGATTTTTGTAAATTACTGAAAATAGTTTTCTAATTTCCATTTCAAATCTAATTTGGATATACATTATATTTAAGCCCCTTCAGTAGTTTCAGTAATATCACAACTTTTTATAGAGTACGGTGTTTTTTCTACTCAGTTTATCGACTTTCACCCACAATCGAAAGACCTTGCAAAGTATACTTCTGACTCTTCAATTCTAAAATCCCAACCAATGGCTTTAGGCCTAGTAAAAGCGTTTTTTACGCACACAATTTATGCTATAATACACAGTAAGTTATCATACTATAGTCTGTTACTCTTGATAATTCTGATTATCGCTGCTTACTTTTTTGAATTTTATTGCTTCCAGTAAATTTTGTTTTGAATCTAGGAGGCCTATTTTCGACTACATGCGATTGAGTGGGTTTTATATTATTTTTTGGCGGGGCATCGGTGTTTACCTCCTTTTTCAATGGTTGCAGTACTAATCCAGCCAGCTCCTTTTGCACATCAGATACCGCACTGTCTGTCAATGCGCTAACCTATATTCACGTAATATAAAATTGAACCTACTTTGAACTTAATTATATACTGAAAATATGTTTCATGTACAGCATGACATAATTTTATTATTGCAATTGAAAGTAAGTGAAAATGAAACCTTGCTCATGTAAAGGAATAATTCTGGTTGCAGAGTAGGATCTAACCATATTCAACAAATTTGTCATTGCAACCCAAGAGAATCTCCTACCTAAATTTGAGCTATTGAGTTTTTATGTGCGCACAACTTAATTTTTATCCAAAACAAATGGTACCTTGATTATTAGCAAGATCAAAAACCTCACTATAAATTTTTTAGTTCGAACAGAGGACTTACACGATACAGGTGTACAGATGGTACACCTTAGTAGTCCCAAAGTCTTCATGTACAGTAAAACCAACTCAAAGTTGGACACGTGCTTAAATGTCCAACTTAATGAGGTGTCCAGATGTACAAGGGGCACAAATAATTTGAATGAAAGTCATTACATTGCTGGCTGTCCAGCCCACAAAGCTGTCCAACCTAAGAGCTTTCACTGTAGAACGATATAAAACCAGGCTTACCATGAGTACAGGAAGAAGGGTCTCCCGAGGAATGACATCATTTAGCTCCATCCGTACCTTCGTCACACGTTTCGCCAGGTCCTTTCGCAGCACCAAATCGCATTTTGTCAATATAATCTGAATCAATTAATTTTTAAATAATATAAATCATACATAGAAGAGAACCTGATATTGATTGCATCCAAGTTCAGCTTAAAATCTTTGAATAAAATTAATTTGGTGCTCCTGACAGATTCATTATTTTCAAAGTTTAGTGTAGTTATAATTGTATCGATCTAATTCAAGATAGTTACTATATTGTTCATATAATTTACATCATATATGTTTCAAGGATAATATATTCTACGCCTATGTTCAACTACATTCACTACATGTTCAATTATCTTTTTAATACAGATAATGAACTGAACTGATGATCTGCATGAGAAACCACTCATTTCGATACTTCAAGTTGATATCACCAATTTCCATCACATGGAAGTATGCGTAAATCTTGTGAAAAAATTGAAACCTCCCTAGTTGGACACTTCATCATGAAGTGCTCAATTGTCCAACATAATGAGGTATGCAAATATTCAAAAGACAAAAACAATCATCTTTTCAGGTGTCCCGCCTACTAAGGCGAACTGAGATACAAGGCATCTGACTCAAGACGTCTCAGTGCATAATCACTTTGCTATGCTTTTTATTCACGGAATTTCATGGTGATGCTGTTGCTACAAAATAATTTTTCTAAAATGATTCTATCTTCCTAATAATGAAATTAAGTAAGAATAAGTGTGACGATCGTAATAATAATTAACAACGTGAGTCGAAGAGGAGTTTCAGTACAATTAGCTACCCTTCTACATATCGGTGCTGCCAGTCTCAATCGATAGGAACGACCGAAACCCAATAGAAGAATCATTTTATATGCAAAAGAATAATTATAATCTGTTCACAGTGGAAAAAGGGGAATCTCAGTCTAACAGGTTAGCTCTATCGGTATTTATGTCTGCATAAGGAACAAAAATCGCTTATTTTTTTATTGACATATTTGAAATATGGTCACTATTCTAAAAGTAATAGTTAGAATAACAATATGTCATTTCTACTATTGTGTCTGTAATAGCACTGAATGGTAACTAATAAATTTTACCTGGAGTTTTGGAGGTTTGTATGGACCAATCAAATTCCTCGAATCATTCTGCTGCTCCAATCCTTACAATATAAATTATGTAAGTAAACTACAGATAAAAAACTCTAGAAACGAGTATTCAATGAATATATATCATGGAAAAAGGAAATACATATTTAAGCTATGCGCTTGGAAATTTTCCCATTAACTGACTCTAACAAAAATATTTTCATAGAAATACTCAAACTAAAATGATTGGTTTGAAAAAATCTTACTTATTTCTACCTTTTCCTCCATACAAACGCTTCAAAAACATAATGTCGTTGACTTTGAACCCGTGCCTCGCATCAAGCAACATACAGACACGTTTTAAGGCACTCCCCCTCCCCCTTAAATAGCTTATAAGGGTATCTATAAAGGCCTCGGAAACTTCCTTATTGGCATAGGCAAAACCGAAGCCGGGGGTATCCACTAGTATAAGTTGAGATTTACTGCCTTTACCTAGCTGAAAAAAATCAATGCTTCGCGTCTGCCCTGGTCTGAAAAATTTAAAAATACAGTAAGCATCGGTTATAACAAATTCAATTTTAATGACTTTTCGCACGTAACAACTAAGTAAAAAATTCATAGTCTGTCCAAGTTAGGATATTTGAATATAACGAACTTATTCAGTTATCCGGATAAATTCATTTTATCCCAAGTTTAATATATACAAATCTTGAAATTGACTGCCAAAATTATTATCAAACAGGCTTCAACTAAGATACCTTAACGAACTGGTATGTTGGTATTCTATTTAAACCAATAAAAGGATTTTCCTAAATGCTTTATTCGATAGCCAAATAATACTCTGAAAATTTTAGTTAGCTTCTCTTTTCAACTTAAAAATACCAAATTGTAATTAACACGCTAAAAAAGTCGGATAACTCGTATCTCCGGATACTTCAGTAGGCTGGACAGCTGACCATACAACATATATATGGAAACCTCATTAAGTTGAGCACTTGATGTTGACATTGAAGTGTCCAACGTGGGAGGTTTTACAGTTCCAAACTTGAATGATGTAACCAAAAAGTGATTTTACCCAATACAACCCCCAGGGGAATAAACAAATTAAAAAATGCTCAAAACGAAATTTAGTAGCAATTCAAATTTCATATAGACGACATTATCAATCTTTAATTATCTAGTTCAATATTGAACTACTTTATTTTATCAGCCAACTGAAAAGTTTATGAACTATATTGTACAATGATTAAAAGCAATAATCAAATTAAACATTAACTTCTTGTAAAGTTCTAAAAATGACATCATTGGACAAATTACAGGCCCAAGAATGTTTCTTGCCTGGAAATACATGCTTGAGATAGTGTTAGTCATTCATTATATAATTATATATTTGTTTACGTAGATACCAACAAAAAGAAAATTCATGCATTGTACGATAGACTTTATTGAAATACAAATATAGAAATTGCTCTAAAAATATTGTTCTGGAATAATATTAAGTTGAGTTGAATATTCTTTGTTTCACAGTTAACATTACCTACTTAAATTTTCAGAGCACTTTTAACATTGAGATTCATCATGTTATTATCTTTAACGCTAACTGCAGTTAGGTTTAGAGAGTCAAAAATTGAAAAAAAGCTCACATTGTCGATGTCGACGCCTGTATTAGTGGATGTCCTTTCAATCCTAGAACAGCATTTAAAAGGGTAGACTTGCCTACATTAGATCTACCAATAAAAGCAACTTCCGGTAAACCAAACGGCGGAGGTATGTCTTCAATTTTCTTGGCCGAAGCCACAAGTTTAATAGCCCAAACAGGCACATCAAAAGTTTTTGTACCGACCTGCTTTTTTTTAAATTTATCCCATGAAATTATGCACACCTAGTGTTGGCATCGACATTGTACACTCATACACTTTTACAAAGCTTTAAGTTTCCATGGGCAAAAATACTTTTAACTTTTAGCATTCGATAAACTGATATCGTCGGACACAAAAATTATCAGTTAATCGACTATACCAGATTAGAGATATTGATACACTAGCAAAGAGAGGCTGGTGGAATGTAATGCTCTAAGATAATAGAATGTAGAATTTATTGGACCATCAGCTTATATTCTATAAACTGAATATATAAGAGATATGTTTTAATTTTTTTTGGGTCATTTTTATCGTCGAACTAGTATTCAAACAACGAAACTAGTAAAAAAAATTTCAGTTTAAAATTTCAGTTTAGTAGGGTCTAAATGATGCTTTTTTAATTGTATGCTTTTAGTGTTCTCCTTAGACCAGATAATAAATTTTACTACCCGGGTAGTGGGTAAGGAGAACCCTAATTACAAAAATAATGCACAAAAAAAAATATATATATATATATATATGTATATATTATGCAATAAAACAAATTACTAATTAAGTGCCACTCATTAGTGAAATTCCCAAATCTCGTAATTCGGATGGACAGTAACATGATGGGGAAAAATAATCTTGAATAAGGTTAGTTATGAAGAAATACTTCATATTTTAAGAGATAAAATAAAATACATTGATCACGCAAAAAATGATCAGTTATTCCAACATAAGCTTCATGCCGACTGGTTTTTCAACAGATTTTTATGGGAAAATCGATTATGTTACCTGCTCTTCTTGCTTTTCATGAAAATCGCGCAAACCTCTCCGTATCGCTATAGATTTGCGTCGACTAGCTTTTTTTGGTATCTCTTTACCTAAGTTTCTTGTATCCAGATATGCCAGGAGCTTGTTTTCAACAGCAATCGATCGAAATGCTGCCCTTTTGCTAGTAGTTGAATTTGATGAATTATTGATAAACTCATTCTCGTTTGGATCGAACTTTGTGATTTTAACTTCTAGATTTCTGTGGAGAATATTGCTTACTGATCTCGAACATTCTCTTGTTTTTATACAGCTTTGAAATCTCAAAATTCTCGATGTCATGTGAAGAGACATGTCAACATTGTTTCGTGGTTGATTGTTGTTAAAATTCAATTTAAGACCAATTAAAGATATAAATATAATCAGTTTAAGATGAGTTACATTGTGTTAAAGTGTATTAAGCCCAACTATCACGTCTTCAAACCTTGAATAGATTGTGTTCATGAAAGCAACTCTACCGCGTTTATAGTTGCGATGAGGGCCCATCTGGCTTTGCTGATCCTAAATTCATTTACGTATAGTTTTCTTCTAAATCCAGCATTGCCCAATTGCCATGCTTTGAGATCGAAAACCAGCAATACGATGGCGATGTCTGTAGTCGAAAATGGAAGACGCGATTTCTTGCTAACTTCCTTGACGGCAGTATCGGTCGCTTTATCTGTACCTCGTGATGCCAGTGCATCTGTTTACTTTGAGATTGACAGGTATGGTGATAAAGAATTGAAACTCGGTACTGTGAGCAAGATTCGTCAAGCTTGGCGAAATAAAATGCTCGAAGATCCTGAAATCGCCCCGTTGATCCTTAAGCTAGCGATAAATGATGCATTAGGCTACAATGCAAAGGTCCTGCAAGCATTTTTGAATACCTTATATCTGATATACATGAGCTGTCATTTCATTATAATCTCTAACTTGAGCATAACTTAATATAAAAAGTAATTACTTTTAAAACATATATATAAATATATATGCTGCTACAAATCTACTAAAAATCATTTTCACATTTTACTTTAATTTTTGGGGTCATTGCAAATTAATTTCGATACTAAAAGTTTTTGGTAGGGATGAATTTTAGCTTGTTGCAATTAAGGTCAAACAATAGTTTCCTATTTGGTACACGAGTTAATTAGTAAGTTCATGAAAGATGGTAAAAATTATTTATTTGTTCCTTTAAATCCTTGATGACCATATAAATAGGCATTATTGCACCTGGTGATTCTTGGAAATGAGCAGCCTAATAATAATCAATATCTAAAATTCAGCAAATTCATTCTTTTACAAATTTATTCTATATATGATATTCATGACATTATTTTACTTGTATGAGGATCGATGTTTGAAAACATTACATGCAATAGCTTACTATAAGGCTATGAATAATATAATGCAATAATTTTTTGTATAAAACATCGGGATAGTCATCAGCTAGTATTTTATGGATTTTTTTCTCAAATGAAACTCATTTTTCCCTAAGATTGCAACACTATCGGTCGATCAGGTCTAAGTTTTAAATCAGTTTCAAATTTTTATTGGATGGTTTGATATTTCTTAATTTTTCTGTAAAATAGCATCTTTTTGCTTAACCAAAATTTCAAATTTTGAATTGACATCTCTTTAATTAGGTCAGAACTAAATTTACAGTTTTTATAGCATAAAAAGCATTTATTATTGATTTGTATACTAGACAACATCTGGTGGACCTGACGGTTCGGTAGTATTCGAAATGGGCAGAGAGGAAAATAAAGGGCTAGAATCAGCTTTAAAATCTTGTTTGACTATAATGGCTAATCTCAAGCGAACATCAGAGGTAAGCTTGAGTGATATCATTGCCTTTGGTGGGGGGGAAGCAATTGAAGCTACTGGTGGACCTAGAGTAGTGATTCAACTTGGTCGTTATGACGATAAAACTGTTGCAAATCCAGCTGAGCCTATACCAGGGTATAGGTATGTATTATAGTAGAAAAATTCAAATTTATTTATGATTTTTGCACATATGTCTTACAGCCTCTTCCCAAAACTATTCAAGTGCTTAATCTAGTATTTATGCAGCAACAATTTTTTTTCCGGCATACATACTTTTTAAATTTGAACCGAATAGAACCAATTACTAAAAGTATTCCTAGTATCAAATGCCAAAGCTTATTTTGAAAAACAATTCAAACACTTAAATTATAGCATTGATCTTGTAAACATATGTTTTTAATTAAAAGGATTATTCAAACCAACTAAAGCAAATTAATAAAATTAAGTAACTCAAGTATCAATTGTTAAAACTGAAAAAAATGGTATTTAAAATCCTCAGTATAATACTACTTCACTTAACGTTAAAAAAGATTTTATATTTAAACCAAATAAAACTGCTTGGTGAAATGCCCTCTGTAAAAAAATCCAATGATTTGGTTTGTTACTCTTAGTCGGGAATACTAATGCCATTTTCTGTATTTGCTCCAAATTAATTTTCCACTTCAAGTAATTCTGAAAGATCTATTTTAGTCAGCAGACAGTAATTTGTTGATATATGTTTCTGTAAGTTTCGAGGAACCTACTGGACTGGGTCTGAAGACTGCATTCAAACGTTCAGGGCTAGGGGCGAAGGATGCATTACTGGTGTTAAGTGCTCTGGGGACAATTACGGTGAATAAATAATAACTCAAATCCCCCTCCCCATTAACATAATGCCTAAATTCAACTGAAAAGTCTCATGTAAGCGATTCGGAATTGTTATGATTATTCTATTTGATGTGAACAGTTTTTTAAATGATTTTTTTAATACGATTAATGGAACAGAAGAGTTGTAATCTTTGGACTTTTTCCTTTACAAACTCTTAATTAGCAGTATAAATTCATTTTCATCAAAGCAGCTGGCCCTAGTTGTTTCTTATATTAATGCAGATTACTATAGTATACTAGCCAATGTACTAGCCATTATTTAAATATTATGGAACCATCGAATAAGCTTCTAGAACAATTTTATGTTGAAGTATAATTGCGTACTTCAATCCATAATATCGTTTTGTCTTTTCTCTCTGCTGTGTTTGCATTTCTGTTCTATATGATAACAAATCTCGATAGATACAAAAGGGGGAATGAGGGGGGAGGGGGTAACTTTGACAATATGTGTACTAATTTATAATATTTAATGTAAATTCATAGTATTATATGCACATATATATTTTTATTAGATAAAAAGGACGATTTTGATTATGTTCACTATATCTTTATTAGCAAATCAACTAAAATTTCATGTACGTATTGTTGAGTCGGTACTCTATTTTTGTCTTTCTATACTAGTTCTTACATAGTTATGTCAGTATATGCGAATTCTAAAAATTAATGTTTTCAATTTTTTTTAGTGAATTTTTTGTCATCTTTTGTGGCTATATATATCGTAAAGATGGTAAAACTTAGATAAAAATATTCCTTCCAGACACAAATATTGGCGGAATCATTTAATTCTTTGAAATACAGTACACACCGCTTTATCAGCCCACCGATAATAAGTCCAACTGCTTTTGCCAAGTTCTATATTGCCCAGCTGTTTGTTTCTAAGCTATACATTTTCAGTTTATAAAAATAGCTGCTTATTAAGCCCAAAAGGCCGGTCCAAAGGTGGGGTTATTGAGCAGCTACCTAAAGTTGTTTGTCAATGACCTTAAAGCAACACAAAAATATGTAGGTAATGTTTCAAATGTATCGAGATTTAAATCAACATGCGCATGTTAAACGAATCATATGAATCACAAATTTTATTATAACCTGTTGCATTTTTACCTTCACATTTTGATTCGAACTGTTAGCTGTTGAATATTTTACTTGTGTACAGTAATGTCAGCTCAATTTAAATCATTTTTTAGGAAATTACTAAAGAAGCAGCAGCTAATAAGACACTTGAAGAAGAAGATGATCTAGTCGATAGCAGCTGGGAAAAGTCTCTCCCAAAGTCATTTGGGGGTCAAAGTGAAATTTATGGCAGCAAAATCGGAAGAGTAAGACTTATATTAAGTCATACAGTATGTTCCTCGGATATAGCAAATATAATTTTAGTGAATTTTTACTTAACCCTAACAAACGAAAAGTCCCAACAATATCTGCTCAGCATCAAATTTTGATATATAAGTTTGGATATAGCAAATATTATTCCTTATATCCAAAGTTTACTGTACGATAAATAATATTTAGGACAATTTTTTTATTTTTCAAAGTTCAAAACCTGGCGTGTAAAAACTACTGTAATCGAATATTGGTCTTGGTTCCTAATAAGAAAGGCTTTAGAAGCATTTTTTCTCTAGTGACAAAGGGAATGAAAGGATATGTAAATTCTTGATGACTTTTTAGCTCATGCTGCGTTCATTTGTTGGAAGGCCATATTTCAAAATAATTTCTGAAAGGTTTAAAAGAATTTTGTGACCTATTCTACACTTTTAGCTATTTTGCTCGATGATTTCTTTCTAAATCTCATCATAAAATAGCATCTGTAGATATAAGAAGCTACAAATTTGGAAATTTGGGTAATTTGGTTTAGCATAACATCTAGGCGTTATATTCCGAGTAAAATAGTAATATGAACTTTTTGCTGCAATTATTTATAGGCAAACTTCGATACCAGTTATATTCGTACTATCTTGAAAAACGAGAAGAAATCCCCTGGTACTTTAAGTCCGATGGATAAAGCGCTACTTCAGGACAGTGAGCTAAAATCTTATCTCACGAAATATGATGGAAATGAAAAGGTGAGAATTATTTTAATTCCTTATTTTTTCCTTATAGTAAATTAGAAAATTCAAGTATCTATGTGGATATATTTTGAAATTTCCTATTACTTTTTATTCGTAAAGCATAAAATCTAAGTATTTCATTTTTTTTTGAAAATCTGAGTAACACAAATATTGAACGTTAATTAACAATAAAAAGACAAGTAATGTTGTAACCCCTAAATTTTAGTGGAAAAGTAGCAAGTTTAAATTGAATTGTTACAGTGTGTTTGATAAAGGTATAACCTTTTGAATTTTGAACTTTTCAAAATCTAATGTTCAACTCTGATTGGTGGAAATATCCTACTTAAAGGCTTATGCACACAGTTCTAGTAATTCGATATCTCACTAAACTAATAGTTTCATAGATCTATCAACCAGTAGACTCAAAGATATCCTAGCATTCGAATTACTTGAAAATGTGAAAAAAACATCCCATCGAAAATTTTCTATTCGGGTCCTATTCGGAATACCTGCACATACCCAGTTTGTTACCCAATTTATTTAGAATTACCATTCTGTAAAATATCCTTTTTTTGTCAAATATTACCTAAATGATACAGTAGATATTTTTACTGAATATTACTTGAAAATGTCTATTTTCCCAATATAATTACATGAATGTGGATATATTTTACCCACCATTACTCAAACATGAAAAATTTTCCCTCTAAAAGGTCACTAAAATACATCATTAATATTATTGTAAGATTGCTCAATGATTAAAGCTTTTTATTGGATTTTTGAAGTTCACCTAAGACTTACTGGCATGCGGATATTTAAAATAAATACTTTTCTATGTATATAATGGGTGTTGGAATTTTTGGTTTTTGCAGGCTTACAGTACAGATCTAGCAGAGGCTTATAATAGGTTGACGCAACTCGGAGAACAATACGAAAATAGAATTCAATCAAGAGATTAATCAGAGCATCAATAATAGAGTTATATACTATATTTGAAATGCTGAGTATTTATTATTTTTCAAGAAATAGACTGCTGTACGTAGTTATTTAGTCAACAAGTGCAATAAAAAGCACATTATTGCTCATTTTATTTCTGTCTTCTCTAAAAAATAACATCATTGTGTTCTACATGAAATTTGGCTGGAGGATAACGATCGGAATTCTTGAAGATTCATAAGAGTTAGGGGCTAAATGGAAAAAAATTTATGATAATGTTCACCAAGCAGCATTTTCAATACTGTCTTCCCAGAAGACATGTTTGGGTTACCATGAATCTTGCGCCTTCTTGAAGTTGATTAGTATAATATATTATACCTATTCAAATTCAACTCTTCAAATATGTATGAAATGAAAGAATTTATAGATTTACAATTTCTGGAGCAAGTAACGTTAAATTAAGACAGTAAGTTCCAGGTCGATCCGATATTTTCATAGAGAAGATCAACTTTCGTTTTTGTGTGGCATTTCTGATTTTTTGAGGAATTGGTTTTCTAGGTATAGAAAAAAATGATTAGTGGAACTATTCCAAAGATAATGAAAATTCGCTTGTAAATGCATAGAGAATTAATTTGAAGAAAGAAAAATAGACCTTTCAATAGGTTAGCGCAACCATTTGATATATTTTAGCACATGTCTATTTATTGTAAGATTAATCAGCGTCCTGCGAAGGTTTAAGTGCTCCGTAATCTTCCTTGTACCAAATTAGATCCAGATAATTTTGAACAACCTTTCTGCAATTTTGGTAGTGGTTTACGCCTTCCTTATGGTAGCAATCCGAAACGGCTTGTCGAGCTATCTTCACTCTTGCCTTAGCTACTAAAATTTCGCGGGCTCTCTGCTCTTGGGATTGCCTGTATGTAACTGGATCAGACTTATCCTCGGTATATGGATAAGGTTCAAGACGAATGTCACATTTCTTATCCATATCCATTATTTGCTGCTTAAATTTCTCTTATATTCTTGTCTTAAAAGCTGCACTTAAAGATAGGTGAAGTATTCTTTCGGATGAAGACTAAATGCAAAATCACTTTTCGGTTTTATATGATATCGATTGATTTATCTATACTTTCGGATCGATTTTCGCCGCAATGTTGACATTATTTTCCGTTCCATTGGAAATATATATGCGGTGCTTTTAAGGACTTCATACACTGGTCCATTCGAAAATATGCACTGTCCTTCTGTCAAGTATCTACTAAGTCGTTTAAACGGCACGGATGACATTGCATCTCACCGAAGGTCGAGGTGGTTCTTTGGTGCTCTCCCTGCTAACATTTGCAAGCATTGTATTGCTGATTTTGCATTGGGATGATTGCCCATCTGCTCCTCTTAATATATGGCTTCTTGTTCTAATATGCGTGCTAATTATGAACACGATAATATGCGAATCGTTTCGTGACTTTGAAATACGCGCAGTGCTGTTTCATGGTCAAGTGTCGACATTAAACACACATGGCATAGATTTAACCCGGAGATGCCCAGAAAGAAGTTCAGTAGAAGACGGTCTTCACATAGAAGAGGTAATTTACTTCCTTTTTTATTTGTTGAAATGGTGTAGTTATATATCCATCAGATATATAGTGCCCACTGCTTTGGTACATCCTTCCAGATCTATTCCTCATTAACTATGAAATCATTTTGATTATTTTATTTACTTTTATTTCAGTAAAAATGATTAAGGCCTTCAAAAACCGACTTTCTGTTTAAAATTTTTCAAATTAATTATTGCCGATTCTGTAAAATAATAATGAGTGTTATGATTGACTATTATCTTTACAAAATTCACATTTACCCGAGTCAAAGCTTAATCCCTTTGTGCAGTGCTTTTGAATTTTAATTATTTTCCTCTAGTTTATCAATTACTTTATTCGAATTCTAATAGTCACTGAACAATTTTCCTTTTCTCATCAAGCAAAGCTAATATTTTTTATTTAAAAAAAATCAGTGTTTTCACTAATTTACAAATGTTGAAGAATATTCATTTTAAATTATATTCCAGTAAAATCTATTATAATTTTGTATATAAATAATTTTTGAATTATGAGATTACCTGCCTTGGTGCAGTTGTGTACTGTCTCTACGGCCAAGGTTATTTTGCTATTTGTGGTATACGTATTGAGAATCCTGAATTTTCCATTTGACTCTAATAATTAAGCATTTTTCAACTAGTTTCAAGTTCAAAACATTCCAGTCACATAACTAGTATATTGTGTACTATGAAAAGCGGCTAGATTTACTAATGAACTCCAGCGACAATATAAATTTTTTTTACTATATTTCGATAAAACTATGGAATAAATCAATAAAGTTGGACTCATTCTAAATTCAGCTCTTGAGGCCATAAATCATATTGGACTGAGACTTTTTCGCCTTAATTTAGGCTCATACAGTTGTGCTTAGATTGATCATTATTACCATACGTATCCTTTTTTACAAAAAAGCTGGTGTGATTTATATCTATGTTATTTAGTGGTAATTTTGAAAGTATGCTTTATATTTTGCTATATTTTTTTTCATGCAGGAAGCAGTAGGTTGTGATTTATTTGAAGAACTTCATGGCCTTACGAATCGATTGCAAGCGCGAACTTTTGGTGCGTTCAAAATGCCTCTATGGGCATATGGAACTGTAATCACTACTCAAATTTTTTTATCCGTATGGTTTGTTTACGGTACCGTGCTCTACATGCAAAGTCGTGAGTCCTGCGCAACACTGTTGCATAATTATGTTCTTTTCATCATCCTCTGTGCCTTTTCCAGCTATTTTCTGCTTATTTGTTATAGCATCATTCATGCTTGCATATCAATGCCAGATTTCGAAATGCAGAATGTGCAGGGAAGAGATCGGCGTTACTCCGTTAATAGTGAACCGGGAAGAGAGTGATGTGATTGGATATTCAGTATTGGAGAAGCGATTTTATTGGCCAGCTGTTATTTAACTGTACACTTGTGCATTGTTCGAGTTTTGTACATATTATTGATAATAAAAAATTTTTCTGGAAGTATATTTGTTCGTCTTAAAGGTTGGAAGGTCACAATTTCAATTTAATAGCTTCAAGTGTTCTGTACATTTGGTTGAAAAGGTAATTTAAAATATTTTTGTGTCAGATAGAACACTATGCAACAAACATTAACCTTAAGTCAAGTCGTCTTTTTCATAATGAGCCATACTTGCAAACGAAAAGTTTAATGAAGCAACTGATTTTGACCCCTTCTGAGGATTATTGCCATATTTCATTGCATATTTTTTAATTGCATTTTTTGTCATTATCGGTACAATTTTTTCAAAAGTTAATATAATTTGATTGAAGCCAGATCAAATTTTGTTTATTTTTGTTTTATGGTATGTTTTTCCATGTTTTAGCCAATTGAATACTATTCAACATTTCGTCCGAAATTCATGCGTCCATTTGATTGTCATATATAGGTCAAGATGTGGAGAAACAGCTGAGATTCATATATTTTGTATCGAGAAAAATGTATTATTTGATATTTAATTGTACAGAGCTGGCAAAAGTGAATCAACCTACTCCAAAACATGAGTGCAAGTTTGTACGGACAGGAAAACTTGCATAGAATTAAAGAGAAATTTCTTGCTCGTCACTGATATTTTTGTTTTGCATCTCAGATTTGAAATGAAATCAACAGTTTCGAACTAGTTAGTGCAAGAATACATGCAAAGCATAATTCATGGAATCCTTCACATATCCAAACCAATATGCAATGTGAGGCAATAGCATATTGAATTTAATCACTTGATGACGAATGAAGAGCAATTTCATTTTAACTCTTTATCGAATTTCAATCAATCTTCCACGAGCCTATTACTACCTGGAAACGTGATGATAGAATTTGTTGGCATGATTCCAAGGAAGGTAAAATTTCTTGATAAGAGCCTCAAGTAAACTTACTGTGAACAAGCTTATCTATAAATTACTTCAATGTTGGAAGTCAAATTTTTTGGATAAAACATTAATAGGAAAATAGAACTTAAAAGCCATTTTGTGCATTTAAATTACTTCTCTGGGTGCAGCTGTGGTTCTTCCTGTTGTTTAATTCTCTCCAGCCCTTGCATTACTCTCTCTGGCTGCTGACTTCAAGGTGCCTAACAGCATCATAACCTATGTGACATGTTCCCTAAAAACGAGCAATAAATATTGTTCCATAAATCAACTGTTCTTTTTTGCTAAAATGTGACAAAATGAAGTGTTTTGAGGTCATGCAAGTTTTATTTATTGATTCGTTATCAGGTTCAATGCTGACTTCCTGCTGCTAGGAATTCTCGTGCTTTTAGAGTTTAATTTCTTCATGAAGCTCAAACTTCTGTTCCCATGGTTCAAATTTTAAGTCTTCAGATCCGAGCCAATGGAAACCAATTTAATTTTCAAAAGTGAATGCATAAGTTTTCAATTTTAGGGATAAGAAGTTCAATCTGTAATTGCTGCACAATCATCGGCGAGTTTAAAAACATCAGCTCACAAATTTATATGGAAATATTAAGATAAAATGCACATTAACATTCAAAATCTATACAAAATTTAAGGAATACTATGCCCCAGGCCACTTGAACCTCACAGAAATTGGACGTTTTCCATGTTTTAAAGTAGCAGCCGAGTGTGCATGTCCTAAGTACTTTTCCCCATTAATTCCGACAATAATACAACCAATCAAAACTCCTTGAGATTTAGCTTGACCAGAGTCTGTTACTCGAGTCACTATGGAACAAACTGAATTAGAAGTGCTTGATATTTCTTCAAGTCGCATACCGAGCTCACCCTATTGAAACATACAAAATTGTTATTATAAATATGCACTCTCCCCTCAAAAACATTCCCTGGATGAGTATTATAAAAAATAATATCTTTTTATTCTATGATGTCATCCTCATTTCTATGCAGTAAATTTCAAATAAAATATTTTTTCAGGACCACTGAATATATTCTTATATCCGAAATCGAACTCTGACATAACATATCTCTATCATTTATTTTGTAAAGTAAATTTTAATAAAGCAAATTAATCCCCCCTATAAACTTATATTGCCCATCCATTTCTAACTCAACTAAGGTGGCATTCTCTTAAGCACCTTAATTATTACTTTATCCTCAGTCCTATTACAATTAATTTGAATGGACTCTACTACTGGATTTAAATTAATGTATTATCAGACTTGAAAGTCTTATTGAGTCCTCACCTCCTCAAACATCACATCGAATTCTATTCCCTCCTGTGGGGGCCCTGTTAAAAGCTGCTTCGTACTCATGTTACGATTACCATTTTTCACCAAACTATGAGCTAATTTTTCTAGATTTAGCTCACCTCCATATCCACCAACCACGCCTGTTGGCACTGTCACTAATTTTGTTTTTCGATTCGATTTGCTATTTATGCTACTTTTCGGGCGTTGGGGATTCTTTTTGTTTTCTTGAATGTTCGAAACTTCAAATCCTAACCCTAATTTAGAAGCAATACTGTTGGCCACATCAAAAACTCCGACTGCAGCCTTGGTTCCAACTTGATTCCAAGTTGAAGCATGAAGAGATTCTTCTTTTGGGTTTTCGATTTTGCCACCAGAAATACCTGGCATAGGAGGCTTAAATGTGACATATAGAGGTCGATCAGAAGTAGTTATAATCGGCATTATTTGGTTGTAGTCGGTTACCATTTGGTCATTGACACCGATAATTCTATAACCTGGCTTAACTAGTTGAGCTTCGGCTTGGCTCCCACTATGAACCTAAGACAAAATAAAATTTATATTCTATAGATCAATGGCCTACAAAATCATATACTCAATAATTTGAAAGCATCGCACTTCACCAACCTCTCTCTGCTGGCGAATATTGATGTCTAATCGGATATATTCGATTGACTGATAATTTTTTGTGTAACTGATGGCATAAGTTCATGGAATAACAACTGTAATTCAAAATAATCATCGAAAACTTCGGATGCAATGGATTTGCTTTAAAAGAATATTTTACTCATAAGGAATAAAAGAAAAAGTCTTATTATGCCGAATTCAGCCTCCAAATTTCGAATGTAAAGAATGCAGTCGGTAATACGGACAAATAAATTTTACCCGAAATTTATTGTATTGATGTATCATACTACGATTCATTAATCCACATATTTTCACGAAGGCAAATCATTATTCACATTTCGATTTTAATCATACTCCGCAGTAAGTTTTGGTCGTCTTAAAGCTATAAATCTAGCAAATAATCCATTGCATCAATCAAGTTTCGAATATCTATAGAAGTTTCAAGTAAAATTTTAAAAGTAAAAAAGGTAGAGTGTAAACGCTGACCTGAGTAACAACTGCTCCATTTTTTATATCTTTCGAAAGTGTTATACCTAGACTATCGCTGGAAAATTCAGCGTAAATAACACTCAATTTTGCACTCTGAGCTCTGGATTTTTCTGGTGACTCAAATTTAACCGAGTGACTTACAGTTGACTCAATGACTTGCTCCAGACAATCTGAATTGTAATCTTTCGATTCCTCGAAAAAACCGTCATCTAACGTATCAGCTATTTCGCTCATTATATCAGATGGTTTGACTGTCGGTGATTTACACTTCTGGTTCTCATTTTCATGCAATTTTTTGTCTTCCTCTCTCAGTGTTATTCTCGAAAAATTAACTTGCCGCTCTTCCGAGCCATCAGCATATTGAACTCTATATGTATTATTCTTATTCTTTGAAATAATAATTGCTTTTATAAAGGTTCTCTTTCCTCTTCGCCTTGGATTTCGCATCAATACCCAAACATTTGATTGCAATGGAATTGATGGATTTTCACTAATTTCTGGATTTCCACTAATTTCTGGATTTCCACTAATTTCTGGATTTCCACTAAAATTTGAGGATTGAGTTGATATTGACGAATCTGCGTTCAATGGCTTTGGATTTTTATTTCTGGGATTTAGTGTCAACTTTTGATCTGAAGCGATTATTTTCGGTTTTTTAGTTTCATCTTCTTGCCCTTTGACAGAATTCGTCGATTCTAAAAATGATTCTTTTGTGGCAACTGTTGTATCTTGGCTGATATCTTCGAGCATATGATCTTCAAGTTGTTGGAATACTGATTCATCTTCAATATGAGCATCAGAATTACTAAAATTGCTTGTCGATTGTAAATCGTTCTGACCACTCAAATTTGAGCATTCTGAACCCGTACCTGCAAGTGAACTGCAATTTGAATCTCTATCTGTTTCACTAGAACTGTTACTTACACTAAATTCACTACTCGATGAATAAAATAGGCTTTTTGACGAGGCAAAAGCTGATTTTTTCGAGTGAACTCTAGGCTTGCGTTCGAGTAAGAGCTTCAATGGCCTCGGAGTAGAGGAGAGTAAAAGCATGATATCGCTGAAATCATAAATGTGTCGATCATTGATGCCAACCACAAAATCGCCTATTTTCACCCCCAATATAAATGCATCCCCCCCCTCAATAATGTTGCAAACTACTGCTTGATTGTTAGTATCTTTTGTTAGACTTAACCCCATGCTTCCTGGCCCAAAGACAACGCTATATTCACCTAAACAAAAAATTGATTGGACCTGAAACCATCATTAAAGATGGCCATATATCATATAGATACCTGAACAAAATCATTTTATTTGTGGCTTCTAAAAACTTATCTATAAAGGAAACAATATGCGCTGAATGCTTACAATTGACAGTTTTGGATGGTTAAAAAAGGGAAATTATGTTCATAGATTTTTCAAAATTTGATTGATAGAAAACTTCCATTGATTAACATCGAGCAATAAATGCGCTAATTGAAAACGTTAATAACACGTGCATATCTAAAGTCGGTATTTAGACATGCCTTTTCCGAAGTAAAAAGCTTTCAAATCAATTAATAAAATATAGATATCAATGCAGTTACTACTAAAGGTCTGGAAGAGTCGGAAGGTAAATTAAAAAGGATAACTTCATAAACTTTAACAAAATGAAAAATAATTAGAGATGTACCAAAATACCCTAAACTCGATGAATACACGTCTAGAAAAGAGAAGAGAATTCTCACCAGTAGTGTGATTTTTATGTTCCACATGACTTGAATCACCATTGGCTGGTCTCGATGGCTTGCTGGCACTTTCGCTCATCAGTTGCCTTCTTCGCCTCTGATAAGCAGATGTTGGTTTCTTTTTCGATGACGCATCCCGATTTCGCTGTTTTACTGCAAGGATTACGCTTTTTGAAATCAGATTCGGTTGTTGCAAGATCGATTGCTTTTCAACATCAGATGACTTTAAATAAACTGTGACCAAATCGGAAAGCCTTTCTCGATAGAGAGTTGCAACCTCTGTGGCATATTTAACTTCAACTGATTTGTTGTTGACTTGATTTCGCGAAAAACACGCTTGAAGCTGTTTATTTCCGCCCAGTTTCATAGCAATTACTTGTTTCTCATCCCATCGATCAAGTGTGAATGAGCGAATGGTACTGATATGACCACCTAGACTACGGTGCCGACCAGCACAGTGTAAGCACAGGAATATACCGAAGCTGACTCCACCCCATTCAGTTTCATCGATTCCGCAATCGATACAGACCCTATTACAAGAAGTCATGAAAATCACTATAAAAAAAAGAAAATCAGCACATAAATATGGCAGCCTACCCATTTCCATTAGATCCTTTTAAATCAGATAGAGTTTTCTTATCAAAAGGTTGTGGCTCACTCATAAATAATCACAAATGCAGGCTGAAAGTGAAGTCAGCTGTGATCTTGTGCAGTGCGGGCAAAAGTCAACAGTACAACCATAACTGAGATAAGTCGCATAAAATTGATATTCTTTAATATTCGAACTTATTCGAGTGCAATATCGCTTTTTTCCGTGATTTTTTCATAATCTAACTAAATAAATTTCAACTGTCATAAAATTAAAATAACAACAGTGCATCAATAAGTATAAAGTAGAGGTTGTCATAACTAAGTTATAATTAATTTACGAGTTTTTATTAAAGAAATTTCGCCTTAATTTTAACAATGAGTACTTTTGATGATGTTGCAACGGCAACTCCACAGAAATCGACTTATCTGCAACAAGTTTGCATCGGAACACCAGGAATCGCTCAGGAGCTTAAGTTCCTTATTCTTGAAGGCATCGAAGCGGAGAAACGTGGAAATCTAACGGTAGCAATTAAAAACTATCGAAATGCTCTATATCTGATTCCAGAAGATGAACGTCTAAAAGCTAAGGTGAAGAGATTGTATGAGCTCACAGGAGATACAAATAGCTTAACTGTGTTAGAAGGGAAGAATTCAGGAGAGGAAGATGATCTTGCTGAACTCCTCTTCAAGTCGGTGAATGGAAAGCTTAACTTCCGTACTCCGTATATGAACAAAATAAAAAAGGCAAATCAAATGAAGCCCATTAGACTCTTTGAAAACAACGAAAGAAATGTAACGCTGCCTCACAAATTTGACAGACAGTTAAGCTTATCTAATAGCGACGAAGAAAATATGAAGTCTTCTACTCGTAACAAAGGCACTACGAAGCCGCATGATAAGAGCAACTGTACTCTGAAAGTGCATGACAACATTGAAGATGCTCTTATTCCTTTCATAAAGAACGAGGAAAATAAGGAATTTACTATTTTTACGGAGCACCATATGCCTCAATTTGAAGAAAAACTTAGCATTGATAACAACTCACATTCCGATGTGGACCATTCTATAATCGGCGATCTTCCAGATACCAGTGAAATGAAACATATTCTTGAAAAACAGGTAAGCAAACTAGATATTTATGTATTAAAATAATTTCATTTAATTTCTGTTCACATGAATAATTGATTTTTAAGTTCAATTATAAATGTTAACCAGTTTCATTAGGTCATTTCTCGGAAAAATACAAATTTTCAATAAATATAACTTTAATATAAGGTTTGGTTATTACATGGACAGTGAATAGCGCAATTTCATGGGAAATCCCCAAAACATCTACCAATTTGTTTCATATATGCCACTTTTATTTAGAAGAACAAAAATGTCATTACAAAACGAATACTTCTATCTATATGAAGATATATTTTCATGGATATATGATAGGTAATGAAGCTCTTGAATTTTCATATTTAAGAATCTTAAGCTTGATACAATCAAATGGATCCAAATAAATGTCTGCAAAATTAGTCATGAATCTCTTGCATTGCGGAACCATGAACTTGTAACTGTCATTTTATCAATTGCCAGTTATGCTTAACGTTGCGTTCAGTGTACAAGTAATAAAATTTGATGCAGCTCTGATTTATGTATTCTTTAACTGATTTTAACTGCTAGATAATTGACATATTAAATGAAGCGAATTTGGAACAATTAATGACTCTTCATAACATTGGCAAAAAAAGAGCTGCTCTAATAATTGAAACTAGAAATATTTCTCCTTTCAGGTACGTTAATTTTTGATTTTGATATTATTACCCTGGCACAGATCTAGAGTCTAAAAGATTACCAGTTCGATCAAATTGTGCAATTTTTTATTCGAATAAAATACCATTATATTGCAAGGTAGTTTTTTTAAGATAAAAATGAATATCATTACTGTCTTCAACTGAGTATAACCCCAAGGGTATTATTTGAATAGAGCTCATTGAGGATTTTGGTTGAGTTTTAAAAATACGATACGCACAAAAATAGCTCTACCTCGTATGATACAGTGTCATAAACGAATTTAAGAGCTACATTTGGGTTGTTTCCTTTCTTCTAGGGTTAGTTCAATTATAAAATCTAAGAGTTATATTTGAATATTTTTAATTGGTCACATAAGCTTGGAAATTCTGTACAATTTTAACATAGTCCTAAGGGGACATGTTTTGGGGAATGCTGCAGTTTTTCCATCAATATAGTTTTAATAGTAGACACAATGACATGGAAAAATTTTAAAAATCCGCCATTCTAGACATTATAAAATTGTGCAATTAACTTTAAGATAAGAATTTTACGTACGTGAAGTTGAATTTTACCTTCACATAGTTAAAAGACCTGTTTTATTTCAAGAACTTTAATTTTTCAATGAGCAACAAGGTTTTAAGTCTAATGGTACATGATTTTTAAAAATATTCAAGCTATTTTCATAACAATGATAATCGTATCTTATAGCTCTTTAAATGAAAAGAACAATATAAATAAATTACATTGAAATAGAAAAAATTGATAATTGGTTTTCGATCGCTGATTAAAACTTTTTGTAAAATTAGCGATGCCGTCCATAATTAATTTTTTGCTAGTAAATGAATAGAACGTTGGCAAATTAGTATCACTAAAATCTCACACGTGCGATAAATTTTGATAAATGCACTGCTGAGATCCATGCCGATGCAATTAAAGTCGTTCTAGAGTGGATTTCGAGCTTTGTAATAGTATTATTAGCATGAATGCTATGGATGGTGCAGTTGGTGCAAGTTATACAAAAATTTCTGCAAACTGCCGATGGTAGATTAAAGTTTCATAAATTTCGAAACTAAATCAATGCGTATTTTCTAAAATCACTCTTAGGTTGCAGCTCAGTGTTCAATGCAGAGATTCTTAAAATTAATTTAGTATGAATCATTTCTATATGTTGGTGCTCTTGTACCAATTATTAGCAGATGCTAATTCAATAAGCTTCATTTTTTAAAATGCTATATAACTCTTTGTTTTTTTCAAATGAAAAGAGAATTAGCTGATTTGAAAAAGGTGGGACTACATGGAAAACAGATTATTAAAACCGCAGAGAAACATGCAATTGCAGCTCTACATTTTCCGTGAGCAATCAGCTTTAAAAGCATTATCTTATCCACCCAAGCAAAATCTTTCAGAGCTATCGGATATGTAACCATAGTATTCTGTATACTAGTCGAGTAATCGTATTTGGATGAGTCATTTCAAGGGATATTATTGCATGTATTCCTGCTGCTTTTGTAATAATCAACTGTATATGAAAAATAATACTTGCACATAAATACCAGGGTTTGATATATCAAGTTCTCATTGAAAAATTTGCTATCACTATAATCTCCAGAACCGATCAATATTTGAATTGCAGTATACATGTATAGGGTCATGATAATTTTGTTACATGACCTGACCAACAGGCTTTTAATCCGAATTTGACACTTTTTTCGATTCATGAAAATCAAATAAATTGACCAACCGCCTGAACCCAGCTCTTGGCTTCAATGAAAATGACTAAATATTCTTAGAAATTTTTTAGATTTGCATGACAGGCGACATAATTTTGGTTCTAAACTGAGCAAATATTAAAAGACCTGCTTTTTAATACATCCATTTTTATGTTATAGCTCTCTGTCTGAGTAATAAAAAGAAGTCAGGATACTATTTGAAATTATAAAAGTACCAAATTGTTTCTAAAAAAACTTATATCAAATTCTTTTACATTGTACAAAACTGGCCTTGGTTTCCTCATATTTGAAGTTGTATCCTATGCTCTAAAAAATGTTTTCCTGTACTATTACTTTAAAATCAATAGCTTCTCAATAGTTTGGTAGTATTAACTTCAAAAATAATTATATGAAAGAAAATAATATTAGAAAAACAGTGTAAAACCTAATGATTCTATTGTTAACTATCTAAAATATGGCGTTATATGAAGCTCAATGTTTCCCTTTCAATGTAAAAACATGTTTTTTTTTAAATATTGAGACAAGGCAAACTAAATAGTTATCGAATTACTTCCAATAATTCATAAATAATGATTTAAACATGGACATGAATGTTTTTGTAGCGTTCATTTTCAGATCTAATATCCGATAGAAAAATATTTGGATAGTAGATGATTATTCGTTCAAGTTGCAACAATGTCAAGAAGTTTCAAAAACCTGAAAAATTGGCAAAAACGAATATGATTGCTTTAAGTCATCAATGCACTTAAAAGTGCAGCAGGGTCTTTCTGTTCAGTGAAAGAAAATATCCACACTTTGATCGATGATGCGCTTATGAGTACCTTTTTTAGAAGAAACTGCAGCATTGCAATAGCAATCTTGATATTCTTAAAGACACTCAAGCATACTATTGCACTGTATATATACAGAAAAGTTATTAATGCCAATTTTAAAAAAACATTTATTACTTGTTGCAACATTAGCATTTCCATATCCTATGATAATGGAGCGATATGACTAGAACTGTCAGCAAGCACTGAATTTTTACCAATATCAATGCAAGTAAATGTGGTAATCTGAGTGGTACAGTCTATATCATTGATAACAATATTTCAGCATGCTTAGCTAGTATAATTATTAGAGATAAAAATGTAACGGTCCATATTGAGATGTTATCCATAGTCTTGATCATACTCTACTTTGTGAATTTTGATCCAGATCCTGGGAGCAAAGTAAAGATATATGATGGAAAAATTCTATAACATTTGCCACATGCATCAGAGGAGGATTTTTTATAGTACCCATCAGGATCACATTTTATTATTTGAAGACTTTGACCCGACCAATAGAAGTGGTAAATCTAAGATGAATGCCAGAGATACATTTAATTGAATCATCACAAGTTGAGTTACAGCTCGAAGTTTAAGATTTTTTTACTTATTGTCATTGGCCAAAGAGATTTTAAAATTTTACTGATTAGCTGAAATGCGTTTAGACTGTTTAAAATGAAAAATCATCGGTTGATGGCAAAACGCTGTAATTCAACTTGCCTCATACAATCAAGGTAATTATATGTGTCATGAGCATAGATTGCCCGTCGCAGTTGGTAGTGTCAGAGTCCGCAATGGACAAAAAAGAATTTCATGGGTATTATGAAAAGTGCCCCCTGTTGTGTGAGGCAAGTGTGAAAACGAAATGGAAATAATGCTCCTGACATTACTCTGCGAAAATTACAAGAGTGTAGAATAGTGCACCAGTAAATAATATCTCTAGCTGTGGATTGCAAATGACATCGCCACTACTGTAATCAACACATATTTTCTGAATTAGGGACATAGTTTATAGTATGTATACAGACTAATACAATGCACACAGATTTGTGTAGTACATTAGATAACTCTGCTCTATTATGCCGAGTCTCTTCAGAATCAATAGCAATTCTTTAGTACGATTCATTTTGTCTAGATTCTGTCATTTACACACTTCAATTGTTTCATGAAATTTTTTATAGTCTATAAATTGAATCATATTACAGGAGATTCATTCACGACAAAATGACAGGGTCCAATCCATAATGTCATAGAAGTGGTACTCATGACAAAGCCAAACAGAGGAGCAATAGATTGAGCCTCCAATACTAGATTTATCATTTGGCTTATGTATGCAAAATATGAGTTGCGGCTCTCTAAGACGATTCACCTTGAGTTATCGGGAGTTACTCTTTTATAATTCTGGGTTGATACTAGATAAGGATTTAATATTCGGAGGATGAACGCAGTCATCAAGCAAACTATTTATGCATAAATCAGTAAAAAAAACACCAGAATGAGCATCTATATTAACAGTAGTAGCAGGAGAGGACATGTTCTCCTTCACCAATCTACAAAATAAAAAATATTTCACAGTGTCCTCCAATCAGTGATTTGGGTTTGCCAATTTTCCTTGCAAACTGCGAAAATACTTATCCTTTTCTAGAGCTCTAAGCTCTGGATTGACCAATCCAGTGTTGCCATCGCATCCGAGGGGACGCTTAAAAAGGAGAACATGTGGCTCCGGTCTAAAGAGAAGAATTTACAAGGTCAACGAGTAAGATTTTAGTTTCATTAGTCAAACTTCAGATTTTCAGACCTTGTAAAAATTCTTACGAACTAAATTTTAAGTACAATGGCCTGTAACATCAGTCAATATCAAAATTCGAATTAACGCGACTTAAATAAATTATGTATGTTGGTAAAAAATTTTTATTGGTCATATCAGCTGATATCCTTATTTCTGTGGTATAAGAAGTAGGGATTGTTTTGATTGGATGAAAAATACAAATTGGTGGCAATGACTCAGTCAATAGAGAAAACTTTGAGTCAGGTAAATCAATCTACTCGATCTCAGTCGAGTCAGATAAGCTCACTCTAAATATCTGGGTTTACAGCAAAAGCTTGTAATAAAAAATAAAATTGATTAAAGGGTCTAGTACAAGTCGCTAATGGGTCTTATTCACGTATAAATTTTTATTACCTCGTTATCCAACTGACTTTTTTATGTTGATTTATTTTGATGTCACACAATAAATTTTAGATAACACATAATGAAATTGAATCGTAAATTCATCAATATCTTATAGAGTTACTTCATTAAATGTGGCTTTATGTATATTGTATTGATGGGTTGGCTTATCAAAGCCTAGGAGTATTTATATCACAATAAACCTTACCTATGAATGGCATAGTGAACCCAACCTCGACTTTGTTGCACACCCAACCCGCGCCACTCTGCTTCTGTCATACACCGTGATTTTGGTAGATTTCTCGCCATTTCTTTAGGCAAGATCACATGCCTAATTTTACGTAATTACAGAAATTTTTTATTTTCAACGCAATTACTTCAATTATATAGATGTCTAAAATTCTCCCATCGCAATTGAAATGTTACAAAAATTGTATTTCAACAAAATTATAACAAACGGCATAAATCAATAAATATGCATTCTTCTAATAAATCAACTTTTTCTTGTATACTGACTACCGAAAATCCAGCCTAACGCTTAATTAACATCATCAATAATCTAGCAAAAGAATGTATTGCATTGTTCAAGTGCTTGTAATTGAAATCTACGATATCACCTCAATTATAGATGAAGTATTATAATGCAAAATTTAACTGATTTAAGAAAAAGAATCTGTCATAGGTCATGGTGGCATGCACAATAATATTTAAGAAGAAATGAATATTTTTTTAATTTTTTCAGCTAGTATTATTATTTCCTACAAACTTAACTACATACTTAGATCTTATATGAGATTGTGCTTATAAATACAATGCTGGACAAGTACTTGCAAGATATCCAGATTCAGTTCATGCTGAACATATAATTCTTCCGATAGAGAAAATGAACAAAATAGCAGCGGAAGAAATTGCCAAAAATGAAATTTTGATTCACGATAAATTTTTCTAGATAATAATAATTAGATTCATGAAAAACCTCTTTGCTCATTTTTATGTTTATAAGTAAATCAATTTCGTAAGCTTCCACTTTTCAATGGGATTATTATTATATATATAGTACTCGCGAAGGAGTACGGAGGTCCCGAGGACTAGGGTTTAATCTCCAAACATTTGAATAAAATAAATTCAATTCGAGTGAAATTGACGTCATTTGCATGTTATTCGCAATAGCAATTTCGAAATTATTGTCTATTTAGTAAAGAGACAAGTAAAACTTGATGTAATGTTATTCTCATTTAATCAAAAGTAAAATCGGAAAAATATAATTGGATAAATTATTGTAAGGAGACAGCAACAGACAAAGTGGAGTTTCAATCAAACTAATATTTGAAAAAGGATTTAACACTCTGAATTCCAACAGTTTCGTGGTGTAAACTGAAGGCCTCGAAACGAAAAAAGCGTTTGCGACATTGAAAAGCGCGTTACTTCACTAGTAACTGCTATTTTTCATATGTGCAACAGATATTTATGAAAATATAATAAAAAGTAAGCTACCTGTACTCAAAGTCACTGTCATTATATTTCTCGCTATATTCAATCCTAGATCCCATTGCGACTAAGCAATATCCAATAAGCTATCGCGCTTAGGAAAATAATATACCTCCTATGAACGTCGAAAAAGCAAAGTGGAGTCCTGTAAGAGCTTCGTCACTCTATAAAAAGCAGTTCGTCTTTTAGCTTTTATAGCTTATCGAACTTGAAATAAAAATAAGATGTCAACAGTAATGACCGATATATTCAGTATTTTTACATTCCGAACATTCCGAACATTCCGAATTGCGGTAATTACTTGGCAACAATTCGGGTAATTTATTTTTTTACATTTTTTACCTACTTATAAACATTAAAGTCGACATTGGTCAAATGACACACAGTTACAACTACATTACTTGATGAGCATTACTGCAATATTACTATATGTTAGGACTACAACTATGCCTTAGATACACATGCTCCAGAATATCCTATACTTTATGTTCTGTTTCATATATTTTAATGACTCTTCACAAAAGCAGCCAATGGGATATTGTTTTTTTCTTATTTTTGTGACTCTTCATGAAAATAGCCAATGGAGATTTTTTCATATTCTTATTTTGATGACCTTTCACAGATTAGCCAATAGGGAATTATTCTGATGACTCTTCATAGATCAGCCAATGGGAATTTGTTCTAATTCTTGATGACTCCACAAATCAGCCAATGGGAATTTGTTCTAATTCTTGATGACTCTCCACAAATCAGCTAATGGGAATGAGGCTAGTCATCAAGTTCAAGTTAGTCATGAATTGTTCTTTTATATTTCATCATATTTTCTTGTCATTAGTGGAAACACATATAAAGTCAATACACTTGCATTCCATTATTTCTCTTGTTCTCTCTCTTGCTGTTATCCATCTTCCCTGTTCTGTTCTTGTTTCTTCAATCCTTTTCTTTCTTTTGCAAGTCTTGACACTATAACTGGAAACATAACAGAGCAGTTATTTGTTCCTATTGTTACTTGGGTACTATTGATTTATTTCCAAGATGTAATCAATCACTGATGATTGAGCAATAATTAGGTTCTTGGAAAAGTTACTAGCTACTAATAGTGCTCTACTGCATTTCTACAGAGTCAAGAACCTCTCTGGAAAACCTTTGCAAAGAAAGAGTTAATACGCATCTTGTCATTTCCAAGTCTACCCCTCCAGTGATTCTTGACACTACAAGGTTGACAAAGCAGGCCTCATCAGATATACTTGACCAATGTTGACTGCTGCATTGTGTAGGCTCATGTCCAGTGGTAATGAAAAAGACTAATCCTGATGCAATGAATGTCTAGAATAAATCATTTTCTGAAGTAGCTCTTGATTTAAACCCAAGTAACCATAATCCCTTGGACGGCATGGCCATGATCCTACATTGCCCCCCCCCACCAAACCTGCCTTTACCCTGACTTCCTATCATTTCCAAAATGATCATGACTATTTGATGCATGTAAAGTCAGAATTGATTGCTGCAAAACTATGCTATAATGCAAACAGCAGAGATTTCCAGTAAGAAGAGGTGCTGACTACAGCACTCTTAGTTATACACTGTACTTGTAATTTGTTGCTCATTAACAAGGGTAACATTGTACTTAGGTTTCACTTAACTTACTGGAAAAATATTGACAAAGTATTATGTATTTGGATTCAAAAATATGAATGGCATTATGATGTTTTTGTTAGAAACTAACTCTATTAAGAGTTAGTTTTTATTCTGTGCAGCTGTAGAACAATTTAATCATGGTTTCCACTTGGTTTCAGTTCAAACTCGGTTTACTTTCAGTTCAGTTACAATTCAGTTTCAGTTCAATTTTAGTTCAGCTACAGTTTGGTTTTAGTATGGTTTTAGTTTCATTTCTGAGATAATTAAAAGAACTGAACCCTGTTCTTCATGCTGCTAGATTTTGTGTGCTGCAAAAGTTATCTCACTTTCAGCAACACATGGTTAATACCAAATTCTATTTCTGTTCTTATGTTATTGTTTGATTTTTTCTAACAGCTTTTCAGAATGCTGATGGGGATAATATTAGAGTCAAAAAATTCAGCTAAGTAGTTACCTCATGGCAAGAAGTATACAAATAGTTGATTCAAGCCAACCCAAAAATCAAGGGAAAAGATACCCTTGTGAAGATTACCATTTTCTAGTATATTGAATGTGAAGAAACTTTTTGGCTCTAAAGAGCTTTTTCTCCCTTACCAGCCATTGAATTTGCAACATAAAGCCAAGTAAAAGTAAACAAAAGGGAAGCAACAGAACAAGAAAAAACCAAAGAATATGTAAAAGCAGTATATTTATTAAATGATGCATCTATACTGCCAATAATAAATCTTGACAGCACAAAAATACAGCTGTTTTTACTATACACTAGTTTAGTTGAGTATAAAAAAAGGAATAACAATAAATAATAAAGCCCACATTCAATTCCTAGGACCTGCTTCCAGGATAATTCTTGGTTCAAAAACAAGTTTTCAACATCACTTATTTATAAACAGGAGCAAATATTATGAGAACAGATTAGAACTCATTTTACATACTACACTAAAACAACTTAGTTTAATCTATTTAAGTTTAAATTAGCATAATTTATGCATAATATTGTATAAAAAATGCAGACATTTATTCAAAGAGAGTGAATAAGAGCCCTGCTAAAAGCTCATATTTTAAACAGAAAAAATATTTATTCTTAAAATAACAATACCAGTAAGCATCAGTAAAATTGCTAAAAAATTTTTATGCTATGACAACCTTATATTAACCAAAATGAACACTTCAAGATGGATCAGTAACTGCACTACAAGGCTGAAAGGGAGGAAAAAGAATGGAAAGATATTATTTATGAATACCAAGAAATAAGAATTTACATAAGTATGCTCAGAAAGCTTACAATACAACTAGCCAATAAAATGATTGCTAATGTACTAGGTAGTATATTCTACTTGTCAGCACTGTATTTCTTAAGAAGAAAATTGTTTTGGTATAGTCAGAAGTTTACTCTAGCACTGCCAGTTTGTGATCTCTATTTGCACACCTTTGAACTTGATCATGCTTAGCAAAAACTACCTTTTCTTTAGATGTTTGGGCACATGAAAAATCATTCAGCATATCTATTCTTGCCCATCTGTTGATATCTTGCCACCTGTTCAAAGATAAGGCTTAGCTATTTAAAGAACTTTGACCATCATTATGCTTGTTTTTTCTTTCCTTCCATTATCTTTCATTCAGGCATTCTTCTTAATGAAGTTGAGAGCATTTGGTACCACTGAAACAGAAGAAAATGAGGGCTCAGAATAATTTGGTTTGACTACATAAACTTATTGACCATTACATTCAGTACTTTTATGGCTTTACTTAATGTTTGTTGTACTGCAGCTCTTAAACAAAAGTTATTTAATCTAATAGAAAAATCTTATACACAGTCATAGATACCAGAAAAAAAATGCTTTCTATAGATTGTCACCAGGCATATTCCTTTAATGCAGTTTTTCAGTGATGTTTTTTACTAACAAGATTATGCAGTGTTATCGTGTCACATGCTGAAGATTGGCTACATGCACCTCCCATCCCCTCATCAAGTCATAGAGTTTAAATTCATGACTTTGGACTGATGCGGAAACATTGGCTGGATCATTCTTTGATTATCTCACCTCTCATATGTTCACTTTGTATTGGCAAGAGTATAAACATTTAAGTTGATTATGTTGATATTTACACTAAATGTGAGAACAAACTTTGGCGTTATAATAATGTATGTGTAGTTTAATTTCTCTAAAAAATTATGCTGCTGTTTATCAACTGTTAGGAATTAACTGCCTTAGGGATTAATTCTATTTTTATAGCTGCAGTCAGTTATAATTTATGACATTCCAAGTAAATTGGCTGCACAGATGCCAGTAGGGTTATATATTTTGTTGTGTTGATAGAGTTAGCTCACTTCTATCAACGCAATTAGGGCATGATAAATATACACATTTCTGTCACAGTTTCTTGTGTTCTGCTGTATTTCATGTTTTAAACATCAGTCTGTATGCAAAACATCTTTTTCCTATTACTTACAAAGCCAGGAGACCTCACCGTTGTCAGAAACCCTAGTAAACTTGATTACTATTGTTTTGATATATTGTTAGAATTGCTGCAGTTTGAATATTTGAAAGTGCTTGTTTGATATTAAACAATACACTGAAGTACATGCATATTTTGTTTAGTCCTTTTCTGTTTATTTATATAGTCATTAGTCATATGCTATATTGTCACATTTATTTCAGAATCATAATGTATCTATCACCAATACCCTCCAATATCCTTTCTTCAACATGTTTCACAGGAGACAGGATTTTGCGCTAATTCTCAAGATAAATGTAAGGTAGCACAATGTGCTGCTGCTTGCGCAGGGGCATTGATTGAGTTTATTCCAATGGTGTGGAAATTGGCAGGATCCATAGCTAATATTGTTGAGAAAATGGAGGAGACATTAAAATAATATAGTATATTTATTGGTAGCTAAGGTGGGGTGAATGACAATGTAGGCAGAGAGGAAACAGCAAATGCAAAAAGATATAATAAAATATGAAAGTTTTATTAAACTTATGAAGAGTGAACAGAAAAACAGTACTGAACAAATAAATATGTCTCCGCTAGCTCCTGCGGTATACCCTTTTGAAGTGCCCTTGAAACTGGCTCTCCGGTGAATCTTGTTACATCTTCTAGTCAATAAATAAATGCAATAATTTCCATATGTATTCTTGTGACAATTCTAGAATTATTTGTAATTCCAAGAAATCGTCTTTGGTGGAAATAAAACAGAGTAAAGCCGAGTAATTGATAAAATGGCTGATTCTAACAAGATTAAGGCTCTGATGTCTATTCTAGAACAATATCCAGTCAGTTGAAGTGGAGTTTGAAGTCGGTAAAGAAGAGTTTAAGGGGAGCATGATGAAAATAGAATTATTCTTTAATAGGTTGAACTGGTTGTAGAAAATAATCCAAAAAGTTTCTGAGTAGCCATAATAAAGATGACACGTGGCAATTTGTAGTAGGTGCCCAAAGGATCCTATAAAGGGTTGTGACAAAGGTGTAGATGTAAAGGGTTTGGCATTTAAGACGCAAAAAGGTAAAAGGGGCAAAAATTATAGAAAAGGTGTAGGCAAAATATAGTTGAATAAAGACAAATATTGGTGAACATAACCGAGTAGTTATGCCGTAATGACTTAAAGAGATAGCAGGACCAGCAAATATCCTGGCAACTACACTTGTGGTAATCATATGTTGGAGAGATTTTGGTGCAAGTTGTTGAAATAAAACATGCTACCACATTTTTATACAACTATTTAGGGGCATGCACTTACCATACAGCAGGTTTAATATTGCAAAAAGTCAAGAAGTTATGAGAGTGACATCAAAATGGAAATTTGCCAAAGGAGATTCAACTGTAAGGGGTTCATTAGCCAAATAGCATGTGAATACAGAAATTTAGACTCTAATTACTATACTAAGTATGAGCTGAATGAGGTATCTCAGAAACTATGCTCACTGGCTCCCAATTTCTCAAATGGCTATATGTATAGTGCAAGCACAGTGACACGTCATGTTACCTAATGGCAGGATAAAATTTTAACCTTTTTGTACTGCACAAGATGTTGGCTGTACAGATATAATTTGAGAATGAATGATGTTAGCTTGTATACTGTGTAGGACTGTTGGGATGTATGTGCTAAATGTAGTTCTACTGCTGCTTTTCCTTCTGCTTCTGCTGCAACTGCAATTGCTGGTCAAGTTTGTTAAGATCTCGAAAAATTATAGAAATTTCGGTTTTTGATTCGCCCTAAAAAAATTTTGTTCAAAAATAAGAAACATGAAAATTTTAAACCATTTTCGACAACTACTTGGAACATCGCCATGTAGGTTGTATCTACAATAAAATTATCAAACGATGAATGAACATTGGAGTCTAGTATACCTTTAGTCTACTGCAACTCTATCTTTTCATTTAAATTTGCGAGTGTCAGTCAAAATGGAGACTCAGCAGCACTGTGCTGAATTATGTTTGGATATGCCGGAAATTGACACCGGAGAAAATATTACGATGGTATAGAATTTCTATTCATTTATATGTCTCTTCTTTCGTGCTTTTTATAATGCTAGTATTAGAACTTTTCATTTGCACTGTTTCAACTGCATTTGAGTAAAAAGTTGAACAAGAATTTTGATTTAGCGCATTTACATGTAATGCAACCTAGTACGACTCCTTTGTCCCAACATTTTTTTAATTATAGAACTAAACCTCTAATTTCTGAATGGAAATTGATTGAACGTCGAATTATCGCTAAATCAGAGTTCAATTTGTAGGGACAAAGAGAACTTATTGATGTAAGCTGACGCTTCACGATTTGATTGAAGAATATATTGGTAATATTTGAGTGGTCCGAGAAGATTTCATGTGGTTTATGGATTTCCATTATGTAAAAATTTAATTTAAAAGACCTGGTTCCGTGAAAGTTAAAATTATTAATACAAATCATGAATGCTAGAAGCATATTTTTGCGCAATTATTGAAATTTTTTTAGTGTCTGGATAATACCACCAATCACCTGAACTGCATAATGAATATAAATATATATATATATATATATATATGATCGCCATATTTTTTGGACTTTTTGATTAAATTAATACCATTGCAGGCCATATTGTTTATTTCGCATAAGAGGCCAAACATAAGGTTTCTGTTCAAAATTTATTGTCAATTATTGAAATTTCAGTTGTAAATTTAAATTATTAACTTCTCATTTTTTATAAAAAAATGTTGGTCTACATACATAGCATTTGTAAATCGTCGTTTGGCGACGAATAGTATTTTAATAAGAAATAATATATTTTTAACGGGCCTGCATAAGATTAGTGCTGCCTAGGTAGATCACACAGAAAGAAAATTAATCTATCATGCAAAATTGGTCGTTCTACGTAATACAATGCCTTAGAGTTGTGAATGAATTTAGGTGTTTTATTCGAGTACTACCCGAATAGTATCTTAATTTACTATAATGGGCTGTATCAAATAGGTTTATACTTGGGTATATTCATCGACTGCCATAAACTATTAAATTCCAAACAATTCAAATTGAACTCCTGGATGTTATGTTCAGGGGATGATGATAGCTTATTACTCATTCCTTCCCTTACCTTTCTCTTCCAAATGTCATACAAAACTAGCGCAAATTGCTCTTACTTATGGAATGTAATTTTCTCCAAACAGATCCAAATTGGTTTACAACCAACCATAACTGATTTCATGTATTCATATTTATATATATGCCTCAAATGTGATTTTACTGCAACTTTAGTACAATCAATATGGCCTAGAAATAAGATTTTCCGGTTTGAAGTCTAAAATAACCATATCATATAATTTCAAAAGTTGCTATTTATGGCATCAGATACCATCTTCTGCCTTAATTTCTTCATTGGCAAGACACTCGGACACACTGAAAATAGCCTTTTGCGCAAAGATTTTATCGCAACAAAAAATTTTTTTGGGGATGGAAAACAAGATATTTATCTTGTGTTTAGAGGGGAGGAATAAAAGTTTAATGAATGACCAAAAAGGATGAAAAATCTTCTTTCCAAATGTTTTGCCAATGAAAAACTGTGTAAGGTATTCAATCTTTGCCTATTTGAATTTAAAAACTGTTGTGCTGAAAGGTTCAATAGTTACAATTCCAAAAAGAATAATTTCAATAAATTTTTTATATCAGTTGAATTCATTTTACTCTTTCAATTCTAGTGCAATTTCAGTTTATATTTGTGCACAACGACACTTAAGCATAAAATAATTAAAAATTATTCTATTATAGTTAAATGTAACTCAAGTATTCAAGTCAAATCTTTTTGCTTTAGAAGTTTAGAATTTCGTGCCTCTTTTAAACAATTCGTGTTTTAGGCTGAATTTTTCAATAGAGTTTGCTCAAAATATACATTTAGACCCGACTTTGGTTATAATAAGACAATGTTTTTTATTTTTATATTCAGCAGAGTTGCGTAGAACATGAAAATGTTGACTGTTGCCAGGAAACACCTAGATATTCAGAGAGCCGTCATGAAATGAAAGATGAAAGTGTTGAAAAGTGCATGAACACCAGTTGCAATTCAGATTTTTTTGCAAAGGCAATAAATTGTGAAAATGTCAATAGAATCGACTGTGCTTCAAACGAGATGGAAACGATCAATAGTGCTTTGAATTCTAAAGAGAGTACTTCTGAATTTAATATTACAACGACGGATATTAATACTGCAAGTACTATTGAAAACTGTGCAGTGGATGGTATCGACGATGATTCTAAGACTAGCAATCAAACTATGAAGCAAATCCCAAAAGAAGGCGCAATTAATGAACAAACTATCAGTCGCAACTCTATTCCAAAAAGTACTTCAATTACTATGAATGTTACTACTCCAGATATATCTAGTACTATCCAAAATAGCACTTATGAGGAAGAGACAAGTAATATTGGTGATAGCTCTAGTAATATGACACAGACTAAAGCAAATGAAGCTATTACTAGTGCTGAAATAAAAAGTACTACAGAAGAAGTAATTGAACTGAGTAAGAGTAATACTAGTCATAGCAGTTCTAAGGGTATTAGCCCAAAGCGAGAAAAATCCAACAGATCGAATTCGTCGAGATCGAAGAAAAACTCAAGAGAAAATTGTGGGACTGAAGATCTGTTGTACAACAAAAGTGGAAATTCAGCGTAAGCAAATATTTCAAATCCATTCTTTTGCTGAAGAATTAGAGCTTTGAACTGAAAAATGCATTCTATACTAAAAAAGATTTACGATCAAATTTGAATTTTACGTATTTTATTTTTTCATATTTTCCACGTATTTGAGTTCAGCATGAAAAATAGATAAATTTTTAATCACAGAATTTCACACGCATCAGTATTTTTGGTAATGCGAGCAATTTTCTAGAATTCAATATTTTTGAAAAAAAAGTTCGTTTGCAGATACTGTAGTAAGAATCATTTATTGGGTGCCCAGAAAAGCAGAAAATGTTATATTAGAATGTCCCCACTAGCATACAGAAACTCTCAGAGTCATGCAAATTTTTATCTGATTAAAATAGTTCTCCATTAGCATGCTCTAGGATTGTTTTATGTTTCTGTGTTTCAGTTGTTCTTTCATATTGATTCACTTCAATAATACAATCTGCAAGTAGGCATTCCAATTGCATAAAATGATGAAAATGTTTTAGATCAATATGATAAATCGATATCCAATAAGCAAGAGTGAATTTGTTTCAATGTTTTCATTAAGGGCCGGATTCTGTTATTTTCATTTTACTACTAAATTTCTATGAAATTTTATTTAATTTTTTGTAAATTTTAGAGTTTATGAATATCGGGCAACAAAAGATGAAATATTAGCTGGAATTAATTTACTTTTGGAACCGAAATTGGTGTTAAAGTACTGTGCGGTTGCTGAGGGAACCAGACATACCAGGTAAATGCATGCATACATATGTATTTGCAGATATAAATATTTATATGCATAAATATTTTTTATTTCAGCATTCCTGTGACGACATGTGTCACAACTATAGGCCGTAGTTCGGAGAACACCATCAGCTTGCCGAGAGATACAAAAATGAGCTTACATAAACATGCGATTATAGAGTATTTTTCTCCCAAAAGTGCCAACAGCTCTACTGTTGAAGATCAAGGGGATGTACTTAAATGGGGGGAAATGCAAAATGGGCAATCAAGGTATTTTTCATATTTTATGAATAGCATTGATAAAAAATTTGTTATAAAAATAAGTTTCCTTAATTGATTTTAAAACAATAATTTAGAACTAATTTAGTAGATTGAAAAGCAGAATCTTTTAAGGTTATGTTGGCATTACCATGAATACTCCAGACAGTTGTTAAAACCTTTAAATGATTATTAAGTAATAAAGGAGTTGAGAAACCTTGACAACCAGGACCGTTGCCAAGAAGCAGCATTCCTTTCAAGGGTTAGTAGTTAAAATCGAAATAGCCTATTCATTGAACTCAATTGATGTGAGTTTTAACCTGAGCTTCAAACTTTTGAACAAGAATTTGTTTCAAATTTTTCATATATAGTTTTCTGTCGAAAAGATATAGTTATGTAACAAATGAATTTGGGACACCTAATGATACTTCAACTCTAAGGCCCTAGGATGACCGAAAAATTGTTAATTTTTGATTTTTTTTCTGTATTCTAATGAAAACCATAACTATTCTTCTTTTTCATCACATGAATAATGTTTATTGGTCAATTGAAATTAGTCGATGTTGAATGTCATTTGAGAAAGTCATTCTTTTTATATTTTTTGTTAAATTTATCTGAAATACTTCCCGCACCAAGTGCATATGTACCCATTTCATTGGGTTAAAATTTTTGTTAATTTTATGTAAAGATAATTTTGAATTTCTTAGAGGACCTGTCTTAATGAATGACCCTACCACTGGTAAACATCTTCGAGCCCTGCTAAAAAATTTTATATCGAAAGTTTCAATTATGAATCTTCAAAAATACAAAGTTCTAAGAAATTATGTCATTTTTACGGACTTTTTAATAAATAGCTTTATACTCGTCCGACATCACTTTGATGGTGCATCTTGATATTATTAATCCAATATATTTAATTAACTGATAGTTTTTGATGTAACTGATGATATCAGTTTATAGAATATCAATTTTATGAATCCTCATTGCAGAATCATAACCCACGAATTGTACATGGCTGTATAAATTTGCTAAAATCAATAAACTGCAATTTCATTTACTTTTATGATGGAGTTTTGCCTAATTTTTTGCGTTTTTATGCAGTTTTTTCTTGACTAATGGTAGTACGAATATGGATTTTGCTACTTCAATCAGACTATCAGGTCTTCTAAAAAAGAATTGGCCTTTACTGGAAGGTAGCTCGTTCAGTATATGCAATACTGTGTTTCGATGTACTCGAATACCACCTGATCCGAGGTACATTTCAAAATACATATATTTATATGTTGATACATGTAATCATAACTACGTGCATTAGCGCTGATTTATAATTTTTTTATACTCAGATAAATACAAAAAGGCTAAAATATTGTTACATTTAGATTTTGTGAAAGAGTTGAATTAGAGGCAACAAGTTCAATGAATATCAGTTTTACCATAATAAAAGTGTCTATGTTGAATTTACATCAATGCAGTAGTTTATGAATCTAAGAACACATGTAAGCAGAATGTGCAAATGCTGGTACAATGATATTGATACATTAATCAACTTAGAGACAGAGATAGATATAGGTTGATGTATGCAGAGAAACTGATGACTGTATGTTATATATATATATATGTAGATGAATTAAATATTCTTCTAAATTAATTGCATTTTACTGCAGTTTGGGGACAGTTAAAGAAATTATTCCAAAGAAAAATAGTGATTCTAAATCAAACGAAAAGACAATGAAGGTTGAACCGAAGCAATTTGAAAAGACGTTAAAGTCGGAACAGGTCCCCAAAAAAAATGTGGCAACAATAAGTGAAAATGAAGAAATTGAAGGAGGTATTTTTTTTATTGTTCTGAACCTTTCGTGCTAAGATAAACTCATATGGAATCATTCATTTTTAACATTTCTGCTGCATATATTTTTATTTAAAATTATCTTTTTTAAAGTCGATTCCCAAGTTCAAGAGAAACTCGAAAAGATTGAAGAAAATCCTCGCAAAACTTCTTCCGATAATTGTTCATCGAGTAAAAAGGTGAAAGGGAAGTTGTGGCTGCTTGCATCTATAGGACCAATGAAAGGCCAGGTAATTATTATTCGGGGGGAATTTTCATTTTTTATTCAATTTCATGTTACAAAAAATTTTGAATGTACACATATGCTAAGAAATTCTTAGCGTCTGTGTACATTGAAATGTTTGCGTAAACAGTTTAATCCTAAACTGGCTAAATATATACGAGTTTAGTCGCGTTTATTCAATTGAAATCTTTTTCAAAAGATAATATATAGGATTATTAGTTGATGCAGAATCTGTTTTTGATAGTTAAATTACCCACTCAAAACGTAAATATTAAATGAGTACCCTGAAAAGTCACATCAACAAATGCGAATAGGGTATTGTAAATGAATTTATTTCATTGGACGACGAGTAAAAGTAGACAAAGATTGTGTTTTTAGGATTACATCACTTGCTACACGCATCAGAGGAGGATCTTTAATGATACCCGTGAAGATCATTTTTTTATTCTTAAAAGACTTTGACTCAAATAATAGTAAGGGAAAATCTAAGATATATATCAAAGTGATGAAGTCGATTGAATCAGTACAAGTTAAGTTACAGCTCAATGTCAAAGTCCATTAGTTCCTTATCATTGACCATTGAAATTTTCAAATTATGCTGATTGACTAAAATGCGGTTAAAGGTTTTTAGAGAGATATAATTGGTTTAAAGCTACAACTCAACTTGTACTGATTCAATCAAGCTGTTTTTTTGTCGCATATCTTAGATATGCTTTTGAATGATACCTGTCTTGACTGTAATATAGAATGGAAGTTTAGTTTGTTGCACCTTTTTTATGCTTTTAAAAATTATTCTGAAATATGGCTTTTCAACAAAAATGAGTTTAACAGCCATCAAACCATGTATTTACTTTTCAAATCCTCTATCATATTGGAAGCATTTTTTTGTTCTATAATTTCTTCTGATACTTTTGCCTACATCATCTGACTTTTTTACCTTTGGTAATAGTGACTTTTCATATGAACATTCTCTTGGGGAGTCAGTTCGAATTGTAAAGTATGTTTTTTTTACCGATACATAGATTTTGCTTGTTGGAAGTTCAGGAGCTACTTTAGGCAGAGCATTAGATAATGATACTAGTATTGAGGATCAGGAATTGAGTAGACATCATAGCAGAATTGATTATGACAGGTACATGATGAATTTTAGTATTTGAGCTCTTGCAAGTACAAATATGAATACATGATGCGTTTATATATGTATATTCTTATAGATACTTTTACGTAATAAAAAGTATTACTAATGACGAGAACCCTTGATTGTGATTGAAGAGTTCCAATGTTGGGACAGTGGAATGTGGAATCTCAAGATGTTAATTGTTACAATTTCTAATATTTGTTAAAAACATCGATAAATTAATTCTCAGAGTTAACCGATTCAATTAGTTTAGAGGGTCACATCTATAATTTATTAGCCTACTATCACGTAAATTTTGCCTGATACTATTATACATATCTACAGTCGCTTACAATAAATGAAAAAATATTTTGTCTGTTTAGCATTCAGTGATACGTTTCAATAGTAACATACGTTGATAAATATATATATAGAGCTATAAATTTTGTATAATTTTGCTTACTTTTGAGACATGCACTTTTTTTTGTGCATTAGTAAAATGGACGAATTTTTCTTGTGCGATGTCGGTAGCTTAAATGGTACATTTATGCAGCTGGTGGGACCATACGCTAAGAAGTATAGGTACTAGAACATTTACTGTATGCATCGAATAAGTTGATGTGAAAAATATGAATTTTGCATAAATACGTTCATCAAAATTTTACAGTTTGTTGCATTTTTATTGAATTCAATTATACTTTTCTCTTTGATAAGGGATCGGATATAATTATTTACGGAACCATTATTCCAGCAGTTTAAAAAAACTGCCACTTATAATAATACATAAATAACTTTCCATTTTTATTTTAAAATGCAGTAGTTTTCTGAAGAATTCTAATTCTGTTTAAGTTGATTGGTCAAGTAAAATATAACAATGATGATTATGTATTTTTATTGACTCATGGAGTTTAGGTTTAGTTCGTTGTTGAGCGTTTGAGGAGGGGGGGGGGGTCATTTATAGGTTTGTTTGATGATGTTTCGATTTGGCTGATTGTTTTACCTGTACTCGAACTGTACAACTAGATTTGTACCCTGAATCATACCCATGATCATTTAGTGCAGGTAGGGCATAGTTATGGCTCTTGTGCAGTTTTCTGATTAAGCGTACTTTTCTATGTATAGTCAAATATAGTAAACTTCCAATAAAACATATTTGTCGGAACCACCAAATTTATTCGTTTTATCCAAGAATTTGAGGCAGAACTTGGTGCAAAATGAATTTTTCGTTTATCATAATAGGTGAAAATTTGTTACATTCGAAATTTACTTTTATTTCAGACTAGGGTTCGACACACATTTTATGGTGGGCTGTACTGGTTACAGCGTCAATCGATTCGATTTTGGCCAAATTGAACGCACGGGTCCTAGACCTACAATGGAAGATAAAAGCATCATTACTCAGGTAGATTTTATTTTAGTTGTGTGTCTGTATGTGCATTTATGGTTTATGACTTGCTGTGCTTGGCATATAAATTTTTTTCTTTATTTTATCAATTTATTCATTACGTAAGAAAATCCTAGCTAAACTTGCATGCGATATGATTTTTCAGTTTACTTTTCAATGAAAATTAGTAGAAATCAATTTCATTACATTGGAAATTACTTTGTAATTTGAATTTTCTTTCTATTGACCCAGAACTTGGAGATTCCCGGGTTATCGGGTACCCACCTTTGGCCTCAAACGTTTGCAGGGGTCTACGATGGTCATGGGGGTACGCAAGCGTCAGAATATTTGTTCAAAAACTTGCATACTAATTTAGGCGAATGCCTACAAGCACGTTCGGAAGAATTAACTAGAATTGAAAAAGAAATATCTGATCTCTTGCTGTAAGTGATCTATTTGATTTTTTCTTATAATACTAGCTTCACACAACAGAAAAGGGGGATATTTTCATAATACCCATGCCGGTCAACTTTTTATTCAATATACGTAAATTTTGGCAGCCAATGGGATGATGAATCAGTGATTAATATTAAAAAAACTAATTTGGTCGAATCAGTACAAGACGATTTGTAGTATTTAGCCCCAAATGAATGAGACTATCTTCTCTGATAGGTCATGTCAAAAGTCTAATCACATTTTATCCATTCGAAAAATTTTCATTTTTTTGCCAATGATAACCAATGGAAAGAACTTAAATTATAGTCATCCATTTAATGTCGAATTTACATTTTTCCTTTGTAATTGATTGAAGTACAGTCTGCAGTAAATGTATGTGATCTCCTATTAAAAGCCCCACAGTGCGATTCGTCTTTGAACCAGTTATTTCTGTGATTTTTTTGCAATGATTTACATTTTTTTAGATATAATTTTTTATCATTATCCCTAAACCTCACTTAAAATGATAGCCGATTACTATGATTTGTTAAATGAAAGCCTATTTTCAAAATAAGCAGCATCAAAGAGATATTTTTTACTATCAGTATCGATTTCAGTGAAATTACCTTTTTTAGTAGGTGCGTGGGAATTTCAATTGAGATGATTTTGTTAACCTTTAAAATTGTTTCAAAGTAATAATTACTATTTCTGAACCTATTTTGAAAATTACTGCACTGTCCAACCATACGAATTGAAATATACGTATGTTTTCCCTGAACTCTGTCTCAAACTAAAGGATCACATTTACAAAACGGCACCATGTACATTTCTCTTAAAAAATTTACACGACATTATTATCATCTTTAGTTTAAGACATGCTTTGGAAAAGAGTTGAAGATGAAGGTGCCATAGTAAAAGCTTTTGAAATTACATGAATATCTCAACTCCTAAAATTCATTTATAGGTTCATATAATCTGATGAGAATTCATTATTACAATAGTTATTCTTTTTTTTTCATTTGACAAATGAAATGTAGTTGTTTTTTGGTGAAGAGATCAGGAGAGGGGGAGGGGGGGGTGAATTTATGAAGTATAATTATTTTGGGGGGTAAAAATTGACTTAACTCGTTGCTGAGTTGGTCGACATTTGATTTTTGACTTGGACAGACATATCGGCTAAGACTACAATTTGCTGAGTGGTCAAAGACGTTTGTCTATTTGCTTTTACTATGATTTTTTGTTAGAGGGATTTTGCCTAGCCCATTTAAGTGTATGCTCGAATGTAATTACTTAATTGACCTTTGTACACGTAAAAAATTAAAAATAATTCAAATTTGCCATGTACAGAAATAATAATTTTATGTTTTTGTACATTTAAACTGCAACTTTAGTATTCTATCAGAATTTTAAAAGTGTGGTAATATTATGCTATACCTCGCAATATACTGCAACAGTCGTGTGTGATTTGTCAATGAATAAAAGGATAATTTCCTTAATCAGTTGTTCAAATATAGAACAATTACTATAGTCATCATCGTAAGAACGAGTAATTTACATTTAGCTCTATATCATTTGTTATTCTTATTTGAATATTTTATTTCAGGAAAGAGGAAGACGAATCTGTTTATTTTGGAGGCTATTTTTCAGAAATGGATAATTTAGTCTTAGAATCTTTTCGAGAAGCATTTAAATTGACCGATCATTCATTTATCCACAATTCAGAAAACCCGCAGGTTAGACTCAAATTATATATAATTAGAAAATAATCTCGTACCTTTTCATTTTACAGGCTTGATTTAAACCACATAAAAAGAACTGTATTAATAAACTTGAATTGAATCACAGAAAATAAATATCCAAGTTTTCATCTAAGTATGCATGCCTACAAAGTTGAATTTAGTTGCATTAGAGTTACAGAGGTTGAATTAATTTTATTGATTGCAACAGACTACATTTTATTGCCATCATAAAGGCAAGATATTACCATTTAAAGGTAAAATTAGATTTTAAAATAGCAGAAATGGATCTTCTGAGCTTATTTTGTCAATAACGTTTCAAAGGGATAAATCATTTTTTCACAAATTACTAAAAAGACAAAATTATTAATAAAATCGACGTAGTAACTTTTCTATCTTATCGCCAGAATTTCCCGAAGAAAACGTAAAGCTATTATTTGAAAAGAATTGTTTTTTGTGCATTTTTCCATACCTACAACCTTTCGGTTGAGAAATAATTCTGATGACAGCATAGACATCTAATATACAGAAGCTTAAGATATCACAATCCTGCCAAGAAACCATAACTCATTTATTTTATCCGAAAGTCTGAAAGTGAACTTAGCACAGCTTAAATTTTTCCTTTATTCGTTATAAATAAATTCTTTGAAAGAAAATTTGCTATATCCGAATTTTACTATAAATCTGCATGTATACTTATTATATGTCATTAAGCAGATAATGTAGATGACTTGAAGTTGGAATCTTACTAGGCTTTTGTAAATGTTACACTCAAGCAGACTAATATGCTATCTAGTACACTAGCTATTATCAACTCTGTACTTATCGAAAAAGTTTCTTAGGAAATTCTCAAGTTTACGCTATATCTTCACTTGTGGCATATCTATTTTCTACTCTTTCTTTGCTGTTTCGCTATATCTATGGCGATATCTCTTCAATTATTCATAACTAGTCGTAAGATTTTACAAAAATGCACTTTTTTTAAGGCTGGATCTACTGCAACGACTGCGCTAATAATGGGTGGCAGAGTTTATATAGCAAATGTAGGAGACAGCAGAACAATACTCTCGAGAAATGGAAAAGTGTTTGTTGTTAGCGAAGATCACAAGCCTGAAAGGTAAATAATAATTCAGGCTACAGTTCAATATGGAATAACAGTTCTGGTTTTCTAGTATTAGAATACAACTACTGGGGGTACTATCTATTTTCGTCCTTTTGAACATTTTATTCAGCAACACATCATATCAAATTTTTCTTATTTCACCATCAAAAGAATCATTAGGTTTTATTTTAAATTAATTCTTTTGCAGAAATTTTTTGCTTAGAAGATATGTCCTTTTGCTTGCCGTATATGTGTGAATGAAAGTAGGATCCATCAATTCTTTATATATGTATATAACGCCTTGTCACTCATATTGAAAGATTTTTTATCTGAACTAAGAAAAACAACTACGTATTATGATTAAATTATATATAATTTTTATTTGTAGTAAAATGACAAATTGGAAGTTTATTGGAAAAAGAAGCAAGATTTTCTTGGGATAAATGTAAATTTACCATTTTCATTTGATTGTATGAAAGATCTTCAAGAGAATTCTCAGATGCGATCAAATGTGCACTTTGGGGGGGGAGATTTGTGTAAACAGTCATGCAAGTAGCATATTTACCATTTAGGGTTTAGGGTTAGGGTAGAAAAGCACCTGAAAGGCATACTAATTGTGACGTAACTTCAAAATTTTGAATTGGTGGATTATTTTGCCTGCTGACTCATTGAAGGTTTAGTAGTTGTTGAATATATTCGAGGCAGTAATTTGATAAAGTTGGTCCAAACACTTTTTTATTTAGGCCAGATGAAGAAGAGAGGATTCGCAATTCTGGAGGATATATCGTGCACAAGGTAATTATTCGTAGATAGATGCAACAAATATTTTAGATTTCAATGATGCGTAGTCCCAACTTATGAAGTGACTATAGATATAGCATATATAGATTTATGAAACCGGTTTGTATTCCTTTGTACGTTGAATAGCCTTTAAAGGATTTTTATCTGCCTTATTGAATGTTATTCCTCCAGTAAGCATTTGGCTTGTATTCAACTTAGGTTGTTTTAATTGGTCCAATCATGGTTCAAAAATTTCTAGTCCAATTTACTTATTTCGAGTTATCCGCTAATAATTTTTTTCAAGTATTATTAATTTTTCGTCATTTTTTATTGCTGCATATAATTTCTAGCGAGTAATGGGGAACTTGGCTGTGAGTCGAGCATTTGGTGATGCAGAGTTCAAACGATTAACAGAGGACGATGATACTTTCGATAGCTCTTATACAAGATCTATATGTGGAGCACTAGTAATATCCGAACCGGTACAAAAATCATTTGCAGTAATTTATTAGTTAAATTTTAAGTGTTAATAGGAAAATGTATACATATATAGATATTATTGATTAGTGCAATAAATACTAATAGTTAAGATACTGGTAATTATCAATTGATGGCTATTGCAGTTTACAAAATATGGTTTATATTCTTATATATTTTTGTGGCATTTCTGTACAGTATTTGTATGCATGTATCATTAATATGCTGTATGCGTTGCTAATAATATAGAACTACGAAGAAAAACATTGACAGAGTTTATATCAGACCTGTTCGTAGCAATATTTACATAAATTTTTGTGAAATCATCTATTGATATGGTATCATATGTATTGAAATTTTTTAATAGGAACTTGATGCTGTCGCTATTGCACTTTAAAGTAAATGAGTAAGGATAGTTTTTTCATCAAAAGCTTGGTCACTATATATATATATATATATATAGAGAGAGAGAGAGAGAGAGAAACAGATTAAAACTAGAAACATCGTTAAATTCAAAAATTTTGAACAAGTATTTATATATTTATATGCAATACATTAATCTTGAAATCTCTAAAAATTTGTTCTAGATATTTTATTATGTGATTTATTTTCAAGAATTTTAGACTTGCAAGTTTCTAATAATGAAGCACTTGTTTTATTTCCAAAGTTAAAAATGATTTCATTGGTCAAAATGAAAATTGAATTACGATAGATTCAATAGTTATGTGTTCTCGAGCATTCTTTTTGCACCATTTGAAGTCGATATTATAAACAATCTTAGTGCTTCGGTGAATTTCTTGAAATATTTTTCAAATTGTTTCTTGCCACAAATCTTTATTTATTCAAAAACGTATGATGACTATGTGGAGCCTAAATTTTCATAAGAATATTTGTTAGAAGAAGAACTGATAAGTAATATGTGGCAAAAGTCTACCAAAAAATTACTTAAAAATTAAAAGAATATTATGTGACTCCCACGAAATATAGCATTTGTTGCACCAAAACTTCATAAACCAATAGAATGGGTTATTTGAATTGGTGTGTTTCATTTCAACAGTCGTTTTAACTAGGATTGAAGTTTTTCGAGGGGGGTACTTTAGAACTAGTTTTAAAGTAGAATCTATTTCAGGAATTTATCCTCAATTTGTAAGGTAATACAGAATTATTTTCAAAAGAAGTGGGCGTGGTAATAAGATTCATACCCAGCATTTTTTTATTCTTAGGAATTTATTATCACTCAGCTTACGGGTCAAGAGGAATTCATGGTTCTAGCTTGTGATGGCCTTTTTGATGTCTTCACAAATTCAGAAATAGTAAAAATTGTGATGGATGAGTTACGAACGCACGGAGACCCCCAAAAATGCTGCGAGGTAGTATTATTTGTAATATTTACAAAATACGCAAAAGTCGGATGTAACAAATCTGCCTGGCAATTTTTTTATTTGTAATGAATAAACGAAAAAGTCAAGTTGCATCAAGCTCAGCTTTAGATTTTCAGATATAGCTAATATGTATTGCTATATCCGATATTTACTGCTATTGAAATCTATCTATATGATATTAAATTATTATTACTAGTATGCAATATATATGTGCTCGTTTTCGAGTTCATATATATATATATAGATATGCTGAAAATATTTACATTAGATGCATAATTTACATGTAAATTACTTATTCATATCGTGCTCTTAATTTGTTGGTTTAACTCCTGATATGGCTTCCTCTCATCTTCGACTCATGTCATTTTAACAAAAAACATTTATAAATTTTGTTAAGACCCTAGACACGCTAGGCAACGAAATCCAAACTTCAACGCAGCTTAAGTAATCTAGAATCTTTAAAGATGCCAGCAAGAATTTTTATTTAGAAATAGTTTAAAATTATATTCGAAATTTCTACATTTACTCTCTAATATAATCAATTTTCATGTAACTGCAATTTTAACTTTTTTTTTGTTTTTTAGAATATTACATTACGAGCCATTAAGGAACGTCATACTAGAGATAATGTTTCAATGATATTGCTGCTGCTGAAGCCGATACCTTTGAGAAAAAGCAGCAATAAATCGGAAAAATCCAGCACCCAAATGTCAAAGGGTTAACAGTGCTTTAAAGGATTAGGGTCCTATGTTGCTCCCCATTTTGAATGAATGTAAAGAAATTTATGATTATTTTCATTTCTTTTTGCTTCAAATTTTTGAATCAAAAAGAAATATTCATTTGAAGTAATTGTTCCAAGAAATATTTGTTGAAAATGGGGAGTCGTTTTGGAATCGTAAAGAAACGAAGGAATTATACAATGCTACATTTAAATGTATACATGCTCTTTTTTTAGTATTTCAGAAAGTTCTTTGTGAAGTGAAATAACCATACAGTAATGAGCTGCTTTATTGTGGGGAGGGGGGGGGTTAAGCCAAATCCTAAAAATATATTTTTGTCTAAAATGAGGACAAACTATTTTACTTAAAACATTTTCTCTAGAATAATTCCATTTTTCAAATATTTTTGCTGTGCATTTAACATTTTGTCATCTTTTCTTGTCCGTCTTTGTGATGTCCAATTTTATCTAGATTCATTTACTCGAATATATATGTTTCACTTCTATTAAAACCTGTAATGTGGATACTGTACTTTGTAGTTTCACGCAAGAATTGTTAAAAATGCATCTGACACGAGAAATATATTCCAGCCAGTAAATGTCAAATAAGTTTTTTAAATGCATTTTCTCGAATCATTGCATTTCATAAAAGGCTATGTAATATTGAAAATATTTAGTCTCAAGTTGGTGTCGATTCGTTCATGGTTGTTGTATCTCTCGGCAAAGCTAAAAACTAAATTTTTGAAGTGGATTTCAAAGGCATTGTAGACTTTCTGAAAAATAAATATCTTGCTGATACAAAAAACTTTTTTTTGGTACTCCAAAAGATTTATAAAATTTTGGAGATTCAACAAATGTCTCTTTCAATATAAATCATGCAACTGCATTTCTTGAATTTTAAATTTTAATTTTCAAAAAATATTTTTTATGGAGTTCGGATCCAGCAAATAGATTTTTTGTGCATCATTATTATTTACATACATAACATTTCAGAAACACTGCATGACTTAGTTAAGTTTCTAGGATAATATGCCATCAATTTCAAAATCTACATTTCTAGCCAAGCCTGAAAATGCATTTTGTACTAATTTTTTAGACATTTAGTGGTTATCCTCGCACATGAATATGACAATTTTGCATGTTTTGAAAGAGGAACCTTCAAAAAGAGTATCATAAACTATTTGAAAATAGCAAATACAGGATCTTACTTTAAGAACAAAATTTAGCTTGTAAAGACTATAAATTTTCTTAAACATCTTTATCATATGTATGGGCATGTCTACAATGGGATGGTCTCATTGTTAAACTACACAGTCTGCCAGTGAAACGATCATACAAATGTAATCATCATACTATTCATGTCTGCCTTTGTTTTCGATTACAGTGACTTTTATCGTATATATTAATGCTTTCTTACCCTTATCAATAATCATCTCAGTGTCGTGAAAAACCACAAAATTTTAAATATGAATGTACTTATGAGAGACTTGAAATGAGTCAATTTAAATGGAAAAACTTGAACATTCGGAATGCATTCAAACAATTTAATCAGCCATTCTATGCTCAACGTGGTTTACCAGAAGAATTTCCACTTAGACCTTACAGCGACTGAAAACGAATATGATAATTAATTTCATCAGTTCATGTAAATAAAAAATGAGCTGCCAGAAAAATTTGGATTAACTTAGTATAATGATTCTCCTCTACAATATAACTTGAGAAATAACTTGAGAATTTAAAAATTTAGTTTGTTAGCACAAGGAACGATGAAAAATAGAAATGATATATAAACAAAGGATACTGTGGGGTTAACAGTGAACTGCTTCGAGAAGAAAAGCTACTGTTCAATATCTGGATTGTGGCTTTTTTCTTCTTGAGAATCAATTTCACCTTCACTTAATTTAACATCGCTATCGTAACCAACTAGACCATTAGTCTTTAAACCTAAATCAACATGCACTGATTCTATGCTAGCTAGATGCGAATCTTCAACATTGTGATCCGTCGATATATTTTGAAGCTTTTCTAGGTCGATCCCTCCTGTTCCCGCAAGTGCACGTACTCCTGGGTACAGGGCTTCGATATCAGCATCTAATTTTTCAGCAAAGCGCCTATCTTCCTCAACTCTTTCCATCATTGCCGCATCGACGGCTGCACATTGCGCATTTGCCATTGCTAGAGTGATGTCATTATGCTCATTTGGTATCCAAGTTAAGGAGGGAGTTGTACTTGTCACCATCACAGAACGTAGGGGCTCTTGAGCCTTCAGCCAAAACTGCGTAATTCTCGTTCGCTCACTTACCAGCACACGTGCTTCTTTCTCAGCCCGTCTCGAAAGTTCTAGATTTCGACGTTTTTGGTTCATTTCTTGTTCTAATTTGCGAAGCTTGCTTGATTGCTCTTGTTGTTTGGTCGAAACAGTCTGGACGAGTCGAGCCTGCTCTTCGATTAAGGACTTATCTTTATCCAGTCGCTGTCGAGCTGCACCGAGATGTCCCATTAACGCACCTAACATTCTCTTGTCTCTGTTTAATATTGCCGGATTCTGATGGGAGGTGTTCTCTCTTGGTCTAGGAACTGGTTCAGGTACAGGTTCCGATGCAAGTGGTGGAAGGTTGTTATTCCGTGGCTCCCTGCGCTTCTTGAAGGTATCAACAGGTCGGGGGACAGGGTCATCAGCTCCAGCAACAGCTACAGAACTCATAACTCTGCGCCGCTTTAAGGATGTCTCGTTGTCTAGTACAGGTCTATTACGAAGACTATTTTGTTTGGAATGATGATAACTAGACCTAAATGGGGCTTCTTCGCCATTGACTCGTAAAGCTTTGCTCGAGACGTGCGGTTTCAATCGTGCTGAACCAGCAGCTTCATCTGCTTCTCCAATTTTCCACTCATTGTGACTTACCGCATCGACCATTCTAAAAAAGGATTTCAAGAAAACTTGTAATGAAATGAAGAGAAAATATTCCCGAACAGAATGAATGAAGGACCAAAGAGCTACACTATCATCGTAATTCGCTCGCTATCGAAGCGCTATATTTTATTACTGAAAATTAAATCTTGTAAAATCAGATTTAATACTGTATTAAGTATTAATTTCCTAGCAGCTGACACTGTTTCACCCTGGAATTCGATTTCGCAACCGAAGCCAGTTTCTCCAAAATTGCAAAATATTAACCGGAACCAAATCATGGCTACGTTATAATTAGCTGAAACCGGTTTGGAAATAATCCTAACAGAAATCCGACCATTTTCGTTGACAAAATTTGTGGTAAAATTAGTAGAGTAAACGAACCGTACCAGCTATAGCACTAAAAAATTTTCATTGGAGTCACAAATATTTTAAAACTTGTAAAGCAATTTTGTATCCAGTACTAAAGAATATGTTTGTACATTGAGAGCTAGATGAGAGCATGCTGTTTGACATTTATGTTCACAGAATCTGAGGCGGATAATCAGCTATTGCTATTGTCAAACTAAAAGAATTATGCCAAATTTTTATAACTAAAATTTGTCAACTGAAATACAAAAGCAGTTTATGGTGTATGGTAGCTACATCTCAATTTGATAAGTCTTTACTTTTTAAGGATTGTGACTTTAGAATATAAAATTGAACTTGCTACCTTAGCTTTAAATTTTTTTCGATTTCATTTTTCACAAAGAAATCTGCACAAAGGATCTAAGATTGAGAGTTTGTACCTTTGTCATCCATACAGTTTTTCACTAACAAAACTGTCCATTGATAGTTGTTCAGCAAAAAAGCTGCAGGGCTCAGTGTACCCCTCTCTGAATATGTCTTTGAACTAACATAGAGGTGACTACCTACTATGCTCCAATGTAGAAAAGAAATGCTTCATGCAGAGGAATCTCAGAGAAATTTTAACAATTTATATTTGTGGTACCTATTTTGACACTGTTTTTTTATTGATGCATTGCTTTGTTTGGCATGTTGGACTTCAGAGAAAAAAATTCAAATTAAATCCTAGGTGACACATTTTTCAATTGATAGATCTTGCAATCCTTACTTCTGCCAAACAAGTTACAACCAAGTAATACCTGAGTTGCAAGAAATCAATTGGAGGAAAACATTCATAGGCAAGCAAATTATTGGATATTATCTCAAAGTTTGAGATAAAATCTATTCCCTTTGTTGCAAATCAAATAAGAAACTTACTGTTTGGTTGTCATTTGCGTATTTTTTTCTCATTGTATCAATACTTTGCTCACAGCTTCATTTGAGGGAGGTTTTTTCAACACCAAAATAACAGAACTTTAATTCATTCGTTCTAAATCAATGCAAAGTAACTTATTTCTTGAAATGCTGTTACTGGTTTATGTTTTTGTAAGAGGAAGAGGAGGAAATTTTCACGATTCATTAAATCGTGTTAAATCTGTTTCGAAAGTCATTTAGTTCCATTTGTAATGAAAAAATTACTTGATGCCGTTTAAGTTTATTACAATGAAAATCTTTAGTTCCGAATTTTTTCCTGTGGGGATAAATGTCATGGATGAAAATTGGACTGTTTTGGGCAATAGAAAATATTAAATCACGACCACTAATACAATACAACTAAGAAAGGGTTAAAAGCGCTAACCATAGCATTTTTTTGTATAATTTTTATGTGCCAGCTAGCTTGGTCATAATATGTATGACTTTCGGATTTGAAAGAATTTTCTCGAATAACTTTTAAGGAAAATTGCTTAAGGAATTAGAATTAACAAAAAACGAGCTATGTAAAATGAGTTTTATTACAAAACAGTTAAGATTAAAAAAATTATCATTTATATTAGAGAGGTAAGATGTTGCTGACCAAATTGAACCGATTTTTACGAGAAAAATTCACAAATTCTATATAAAAGTTATATTGTTTCCAGTATGCTCTGAATCAGGAAGATTCTCATATTTCAATGGACCTAAGAATATTTTTACTTTAAGTTTAGGACAGTCATAACATCATCAAAGTTTTTTATCGCAAGCTTTACACTTTTTTTTGCCTTTTTAATAAAGGTTGAACCTTTCAGCTGTCCTCCGCCAGAAAACTCAGCAAAATTCGCTGAGTAGAGGTCATTTTCAGCATCGCTCAAGTCAGTTAGCACTGCTTGGTAGGCATCGACATAGTCAGAAAGTTCAATGTCATCCTAAAGTTATTTATAAAAAGTGACTGTTCAACATTGTGTAAATAGCCTTAAATGATTCAATTTTGAGGATTCCTAACTTTCTTACTATAGATATTTCAAAAATTTGATGAAGCTGATATGCACAGTCAACAGGATATAATCATTTATATCATTTCAATATGTAAAACTCATTAAATAAAAAATTTGATTAGAATTAATTTAGTATATAGATATTAACTGTCGCATTAAGCAAAAATGTAGAGATCGAACTTATTGGATAGGTAGTATTTAAGGTAAAATTTGATAGTACAATTCAGCAGGTGCACTTAAGCCTTGCAACAAACATAACCCCCAAATGATGTATAAAAGTATAGTACCCTCAAGAAAGGGTTCCATTCGAATAGTTCCCTCTTAAGGTGATATCTAACAAAAATTATATAGACGTTTAAATATGATACAAGTGATGGATTAAATATTAAGTTATTTTACCTAATGTAATGCTCTGAAAATTGAATTTCATTTTCAATTAGGATTTTAATTGAATGTGCTTCTACAATTTTATCCCACCGCAAGTTCAAATAGAACTCTATGTCTAGTATTTGAATATATTAACTAGCATGTAGAAACTGCAAAAATCCCCCAAGGGTTATATTAGGTGAAAGCCAGCAGTTTTTAACTTTTTATCTATCTAGCTATTAATGATGTTGAAAATTAAAACTTGTATCACTCCAGATGAGTCCTTTAAACTCGAACCACAGACATAGCATTTATGTAGGTGTAACGTAAAAAATTTACTGATTATGATGAACTTCTATTCTCTTTAGTTCCAATCATTTAGTATCTAGCAAGAGTTATAGCCATTCATTGTCACGTACCGGTATATCTGTAGAATCTTTTATACCCACAAATGTTTTTTTCAGTGCAGAAAGTGGCGAAGATACCCCAACAGTGCCAAGCTTGCGCCGATATGCATCACCGTCAGTACTGCCCTCTGGTGCAATACTGTCCCAGTCTCTTCCCAGCTCTGTAATTGCTTTATACTGAAGTTTTAGTAATGGAAACCATGAATTGGCACTTTTGGGATCTCCCTTTAAATGAAGCAAAAAAATGAATATGACATACAGTATTTGATTTTTGGCAGCTTTTACAAAAACTCGCTTTTGACGCTTGTGGTACATTTATGCTAAGGAAACTGCTTAGATTAAAAATCTATTTTTCAGAATCCCTGCATTAACTTGTGACATCTTATTGATATATGTAATGCAAATATCATTTCATTCTACTTGGTTTGATTGTGACAATGATGACAGTATTTAATTTTGATTTGTACAATGAATCGTAAATTTCCGAGGTAAAAGTTGGAAAAGAGAAAATATTATTTTAAATTCCAGTTATAAAACATACATAAAAGACACACAAACTGGCATTGCCATTACTGATTAAAACAGAATATGATTCTGCACAGCGTTCATATTCTTTTAATAAACCTTTTGCAATAGCCACTAAAGACATTTTCAATAATTAATTCTGTTATACGGTACTACTATTTTTTGAAAAAATTGCTCTAAATTTAATGAACCGCAATAAATAAATGACATTGTAAAGCAAAGCTTGCCTGCTTCATATTATTATATTCAAAAAGAAGTGAGCTAAAGTTATTTTGAAAACACACAAATATTTAGCTCAATTGAATAAATATATATTTTATGGCAATCTTAAAAATCGAATTTTTAATTTTTAAAATTACATATAGGCCGTCTACACTTCTGCTACAGCATCAAAGATATATATCTCGAGTTAATATATTTTCCAACAAGATTGTTATTGCATGAAAAATTGGCAATACATCGCAGTCTTTTGGTAGCTCTTAACTTCTGTACTATTGCATCGATCAATGCTAGGATATGACAAAACATTAAACCACACATATATCGGAAAAAAATTTTGAAAAAAGATACAATCGAAATTTAATTTTATTATACTAAAAAGTTATTATATTAAGCAACTTGCCAATAAAATGATTTACTAAATTTGAATGATACACTTAGAAAATTTTATATGCTGCATTAGTAAAAAAAAGCCAATTTTGAAATCATGTACATATCAAAGCTAAACACGAGGTTCCATCTTAATATATCATGCTTAACTATAATAATTGCTAAAAAACTGAGGACAATGACTTTGTGAAATGCTTCTTTACCTTCAGAAAAATCGTCATATTAGAGACTACCATCATATTGTAAAGTAATTTAAACAATTACAATTATATATATTCATCAGAAATTTATTTCGATTAAAAATCTATAATTTGTTGTTCATTTTTCCTAGTATTTTTTGTCTCATAATAAAAACAATATCTCATAGGCAACCCTACTACCATGTTGCTTTTGCCTTGCATACATAATATGAAATGATCACTTCATGAATGGTGCAAAGTTACCTTAGGTCCGTACGCTGGATCATTCGCCCAAGCTTCGCGGCAATATCCAAGACGATCTAGAGACAGAGTCGCCACACCAGCTATACTAATAAACACTTTATCTAAATACACTTTTCTCGGTACAAGCGGGGTTTCTCTTTGTGATCTAAGCTCCGTGCATGTTTCAGAAGTTAATGGAGTGCTTGACATAATTTCTTTTCGGCTCCATGAAGGTAACGGTGGCATAAGGAAGGATTTTACCAAAGAAATTTGCAAAAGGAGGTTGAAGAATTCAAGAAAAATAACATGATTAATCATGCCAGAACACGAATGTTGTGAAATATAATATTAAGTTGATGCGAAGTAAAATTAATATGCAGTATTTTTTGTGGGTTCTGCAGGAAACTGCAAATTCGATAGCAATTCACGATTTATGATATTTTGCATGAACCCCAACATGTCGTTCATGCAGATATTCAATAGCTGCTTCGATGTGGAAGCGAACTAGAGATCATATAGTACTATGATATTCATTACATTTTGCAGGCATATTACGCAAACGCAATTCAATTGAATTTTTATTTTGAAATACAACAAATCTAAGACTTCTCTCTATGAGTGCAACCGCAGAACTAGTTAAGGCGTTCCTATCAAAATCTCGCTTCGCAGTGGTAAGTTCATTCCGCTATTTAATATGAAGATTGCTGGGCCGCAGTTTTTTTCGTGCTCAGATAATTTTTTTCTAACGCGATGCTATTAAAATTAAAATTTTCTAGATGCATTGCGATTAACGTACTGAACATTCACTCATTTGCTTTTCGGCAGAGTGAAGCAGAAAATGAAGCAACCTTTCTAATGAATTTGTATAGATGCCAATCTCCTTTCATTTTACTTTTACATTTAAACATAGTCTCCATCAATTTATATTGAGACCCTCGGTTCACATGATATGCAAAATTATCAGTTTTAGTATCCCGGATATCAAATAATTAAGTTTTTCGTTGTTAATAATTAATGTAATTATTACTTCCATGTTAGAATCATATCTTATTCAATGTCTCTTTTCACTTTTGCGGAACCATGTTAGTGTCGGTCTGTGGAATAAATAGGAGACCCAAATATATTGTCTTATTCAACAGAAGCCAAATATTTGGCTTGATATCGAATTATTCTCTAACTAAGCAAATTCAGCGTACTTTACTGATATGTAGGCTCAACCCTAGAAAGCAACACATCTAATCAAATAGTGAAATACATATTTTCTTGTATTCGGATTCATATGTTGGTATTTTACGATTGTCTACCCAATTTATATTAGGTAGGGGCTAGCCAGGATAGGTCAAAATTTGGCAACAAATTGCTGAGATGCTATCTCCAGCATAATTTTGATGTTACTCCGATAAATCCTAAATCTCATTCAATTGAAGGTTTACTCTGCGTCTCGTCGCTGTCGTCACTTCCTGAACCACGATCCGAGGTGAAGCCAAATAATTTCATACTTTTAATATTAATGAGTTTATAAAGTATTCGGAACAGAACTGAAATTAACATCCTTTAGAATTTGTTATTTTTCTGTGGAGTTACTTCAGGTATTTAATATTCAAGTCTGAGAATTCAATTTGCTTTTGAAATAATGTTTAAACGTGATGTAAGCAGAAAGATTGTGCATATCAATTATCTGTGCTGCCTATCTAAAATCTATAAGGCTCAGTTGGCACAAATTAAACCTAATATTACTTCAAAGGTTTCAATTTCTGATTTTTATAAAAATTATCCTTCATATGCAACAATTAGGACATAATCATGGTGTCATTTGAACCATACAATATAGATAAAATGAATCTTACCATTAGTTATATTTTTACAAAAATCATTGAGAGCAGGCTCATTACGATAACAGGCTAATTTTATGTTTTACAATCAAATATGTCTTTAATAGTAATATAGTAGATGTGGTAGTCATTCATTTACATGAGTATTTGGCAAGTAATTATTTTTTTGAAACGATTATTTTATAAAATTGCTGGTTACATTTGAAGGGTTGTTTACAACTAGTGAATGATGTATTTCAATCTTTGCTGACTTAGCATGAATCGCTACATTCAGATATTTATTTGTCTTCCTTGAATCATTGATACAGAAGCATATTCATGCATGAACTTTTCATTTTATTCATATATTTTGATATAGCCTTTTTAATGCTCGTTTATTGTAAAGTCAACTGTATACCTACAAGATCAATTGTATGTTTAGATTTAAAGGTGATGGCACAAAATTACTGGTTTAGAACAGTAATTTTTATAGGTATTATATAGAAATTAGCATATGTAGAGGATGGTATCGAATAATGGATTCACTTTGGAATCAAAGTTTCAAAACTCTATTGAAAAAATCAAGAATTAAAATTAATTGTAAATTTTCGTGCGATAAGTAATCTGAATGTTTGTAAATTTTTTACATATTTAGTACTAAATATGCTTCAATCTTTAAAATGAGCTTACCAATTTATCAATTGGAATGTGCTATGAACTTCTAATTTGTATCAAACTGCTTACTCTAGGGTCTTTCATATTATTATTCAGATTGCAATTTCAGTTGTGACCCCCCCTTCTATAACGCTCAGCATTGTTGAAGAAGCTAAAAATTCTGGAATTGAGTATATATGGTTTCAACCGGGTTCAGAATCACCTGAAGTCATTCAGAAATCGATTGATTTAGGTCTGAAGATGATTTCAAATCAGTGTCTCTTAGTGGTGCTTGGATATGACAACTCGTTTGTTCCACTGAACAGTGCCCTGTAATGACTGTACCTATGCTCGCGTTACCTAAAAAGGTATTTTGCGCATGGTTTACATATATTTTTGATAGCATAATATCAAGAACTGCCTAAACTGGGCACTATTATTGAAAAGAATACAAAGAGAAATTTTATGCAGTTTTCCAATTTTTAGATGAAGATATCATAAAAGGTCAGTTGACTTCAAGAGATAAAATTTTACTTTTTTAAGGGATATTTAGGAATCGGATCGAGTCTTGATACTCTATTGCCTTGAAAACTTTGCAAAGAGTTCTATATAGAACAAATCCTTTATAAACTTTCATGCTGATAAACTAATATAAAAAATAAGTCCTCTATGAATTTTACTTATCATATTATACTGACCAGTATGGAGTACATGCAATAGAACACATATTGCTACAAGGAGTAAATTTGGAAAAATATCTAGAAAAATATGACCATATAAATTTGTCCTTTTCATGAAATATGTAATAACATTATTTCTTAACATATTGAAGAAATAAAATTAATTACGTATGGCATGCAGAGAAGTCTTTCTATAGATGTATTTTAAATTAAAGTGATATCCCTATCATTTGGTAAACACTTTCTCGGTAGTTACCAAGTTGTCGATACAAAATACTGGATTATGCACACAATTTTTTATTTATTAGTAAACTATAATATTAGAGCAACCATTATCAGTTTGAGCTCCCCAACCATATTTCAAAGAGAAACACCAGTTTCAAAATAAGTAACAGTTGTTGAGAGGTATCTGCCTGTAATTTCTCAGACTTGAATAGATCTGTAGTTTGATAAATTTCTTCGGATCCTCAAATATTTTCCCTTGAAGGAATGCTTGATAATTCAGGCTTACATTAGTAGCAACGAAATGTGATTTTTGAATCACTTGAATTTGCTCTTACCAGTGTCTGAATTCTATAGGTGCATTCTGATCAAAGTCTAGGTCAGTTGAATAAAATGATATCAAGTACATTGTATGAACAGAAGGGTTTGAACGTTTTCTCTCACAGAAGAATAAGTAATTTTTTAATCAATGCTCATGATGATATTGTAATTACAATGGTGCATGCCATAAGCATTGGCACTGCTACGTCAAGGAACTTAGGCTTCAACAGATCAACAAGGTGTCTTGGAATGTAGTTTAGGCGCAATGCCTGTTCTATGAATAACTTCATGTGAGAAGCTGGAGAAATTCACAATTCTGAATCAATTAGAATGCTTTTAGTAGTGATAGGAAAATGGATAACAATGTAAATGCGAGCACTGAAAAATGTAGTTGTGCCAAGCAAAATAACCAAGCTGTCAAATGTTTAGATTTTTTTAATATGTGTGGACATATTTTGCAGTAAAAGATAAAACATCGCATGAGTTGAGTTCATCATGGCTCCAACATATAGAGGAAGGAATGTTGCACTGTGGTCCACTGAAGTCAGGAAAACATCATAATTTTATGGAGTGGGAGCAACCAATCAAAATAAGTCGATAGAAAACTGCTAGGTATTAATAATGAAATATTTTTTGAAACTTTCTCATTGTTCACTATACCTTAAGTCTTTGCCAATGATAGTATTGTTTGTGCAATTGGCAAGTGCAAGATTAAGACTGTAGATGATGCTCTAGGGAATTTGAAGCAGAAAAATCATGCAAGGCATTCTATTTTTGACACCTTGGAAAAAAATATGTATGATGCTTACCTAAGCTTTTTTTAGCTCTAAGATTCAAGGTGACTTAATATCTAAACCTTTTTCTACCAATCAGAACAAACTAGCTTTCATAAAACCAAAAAATAAGCAGGATAGTTCCAATACACAAATAATATTTGCTATATGGTGAACATGGCTAATTTATGTAACGGTTATCCTTATCAGGATATCTGCCCTGTCCCGAAACACTAGGACCCCTGCAACCCCCTACTGTTATGACTTGTCGTACAATGAATAATACACGGAAACGCAAAGAATACACAAGGTACCAACAGGAAAGACACGGATATTAATAACACTTGATTATTATACAAAAATCTACAAGTTACAACTTGCGTGATCGGATGTGAATTCCGATCAAATCTTAAACCTGCAATATTTCTTGTACAACCGAATCTAGTCGATTTCACATGCAGCAATCCTAACACCTATTTTCTAGGAGTTGATGGTTTAACAGTACAAAAGTTGACTGGCAGCTCTAAAGTCTTGATTTCAAAACCTAATGCTTCCAAATATTATTGCACATTTACCCAAGAACCCTAACCATCCTATCAGATTAAGCTTCCATATCAGAAACATCACTTTTAACTTGTTGATACTGGTTTTTTGCCACTGTCAGAAATGATTAGAACTGGTAAGTTGACTTTTAACTTGACATTGTTTTAAAAAAAGTGACATTACATAAATTCAAAATAATATATTTCTGACATTACTCTCATATTTATGTCTTACTGACATACTCTTTATAATCTATCAATGCAGTTTAAAGACATAATCATGCATAAGTTTAAGCCCAAAGACTGTCGTTGCTTGACCACTCAAATTCTATACTCAAGTTGTTATTTAGTACCAATACTTTGCCTTAAATGATTTTGAGCTGTGAAAACTTTGAACAAATTTTAAACAGCAAAATGACTTGAAGTTTGTCAAAATCTTGTAGCAAGATAATTTAAAATATATCCTCATTATGTGCAATAATTATAACGCATATTTATATGCAAATTTTGTATTTTAAAAACTGATACAAAGTTTAGTCAGTAAACAATTTTAAGACCTAGACATAATACTAATGTACCATGTGCGTTAGTATAGCAGGCTCTTACTATCTCAAATTTATAAATATTAATTTTTATTGGTATCATGGATTTTAGATACAAACAAAAGTGTCAGGTTTTGGTTACAATTTGTAACTTGTACCATTAAAATTGTAGCTATTAGGAATTCAAAGATAGAAACACAAGAAAAAACGGACAAGAACTACTACAGATACATTGCATTGGTAATTTGCAATGGTAGAAGTGAGAACATTTCATCAACACAACAAAAATGCATGTAGCCCAATTATTCTGAACGTGTGACTGTCCTTAAAGTTGTATTTTTGTGACTTTTCTCAAATCTTGAAACTGTATAAATCTTCTTGAATTGCATAATTGTGGAAATCTTCTTGAATTGTACCGCAGCTACAAATGGAATTAGTACTTTAAGAAGTTAATTCCTATAAGTAGTGTACAAATTGCAACACTGCATAGATGAAATTATCTATGCAGCTAAATGGATGAAGTGAATCATATTTAATAGTTATGATATATATCTAAAATCTTGATTATTTGCCAATTTTTCCATGACCAAGAAACTCTGCACAGTATTATAATTTTTTTTCTTATTTGCACTGTTATTATTAATATCATAAAATATAGTTTGGCTCTGCTTGCTGTTTTGTTAGGACCAAACAAAGAGCAAGAGTAAAATGCAATTTGGCATATTTTATTACTTGCTAGAGCTTCTGTGTTGAC